>VWZF01001183.1:542345-804676 GCA_013396755.1 Sclerurus mexicanus
TTTTTTTGTTCCGGAGCAAAGATTGTATTTTCCCTCAAAAAAACCCCAAACAGCAACAACAAAAAACAACAACAGGGAAGATTGTTTTTATTGTCTTTTTTAAAAAGATAGAGGCTGTAAAAAAGCTGGCGGAAACTTCAGGGTTTAAAGTGGCAACTTGGAGGGCTCTTTCTCTTAGTGTGTCACCTCAGGTGACCCCCCAGCTGCAAGTGTGGTCAAACATCAGAATCTGGTCACTTGGTTATGTGTCAAATCCACATTTTTGTAACTGTAATGAGTTATTTCTTTTTTCTAAGAAATGTTTTCCCACTAATATCTTTTTCTGTTTCTTTTCTTTTCATTTCTTTATTTTTTTTTCCCCTTTAATTCCAAAATCTCCAAGGGGTGCAGCCAATCCACTGACTGAGAACAGGGAAGGGGTTGAGGGGGTAGTGGGGCAGGATAACAGTGATTTTTTTTTCTCCTGTGCCATGGGCTGAAGAACACCTTGGAATGTTTGCAATTAGATTATTTTATAAATATTGTATTACGAGTCTATAAACACTAAAAAACCACTTTGTAAATACTTGTTTGTAAGAATCATGTGTTTAATTCCTTCAGCTGAGAGTCTCTGAGGATAATACAGGAATAAATTTAGTGCAAGTAGGATAAACTACCTGTGCCATCAGCTTTCTCCAGTAGTTAATATTACATTTAAATTGATAATGCTGGAAATGATTTTTGAATAATGTGTTATTTGAGATATTTGTAATTTTAAAAATTACATTTTAATGTGATTTTTGCTGCCTTATGTGAGTTTACATTATGTGTTATAACAAGAAAAATGAGAGAGGAGAAAAAACTCCTTGAAACCAATTTCTCTAAGGTCGACAGGTAGGTAAAATCTTAATTTACAGACATTGCTTGGGACTCAGAAGGGAATAAATACATAGAGAGAGGCTGTTCCAGTCCTTACAGTGCACTGCAGTGCTGTTGAGACCTCAGAAGGCTGAAACTCCTGCCCTGTTAGTCATTGATGGTGTAGTTCTGTACCCAGATGAGTAGGAAACGCTTCTTTATTTCCAAAATGAATTCTAGTCAGAGGTAGGCTAAAAGCACCATTCATTTAGATTAAAGATCCTGAAACTATCATGTTTGCAACCATTTGTCACAGTTTAAGTAGCAGTGCATAAATGTCGTGCTGTTGGTACACAATTTAATCTCTGCTGACAACAGCTCCATTTCTGAAGTTTCCTCAGCATCTTTTTTTAATGGCTTACATTTCTTATAAACAACCTCTGCTGCTTATGCAGAACCGGGATGGCTCTGAGTGTTACCAGGCCTAAATCTCCTCCACATGGGGAAAAAAGTGGTAAAGCATCAAGAGCCCTGTATGTGGGAGCATCAGGCAAAGAGTCTTTGCATCTGATGGTATGTGCATCCAGCTCAACATATGGGTTTCCATTCTGCAGGAGCATTTGATGGGTTTTTTTGTTGTTTCATGTCAGAACAAATTGTTGGGTGACTCTTCTGGTCTTCACCTTCTCCTTGCTCCCTCTCGTGTTACTTCCACTGTCCAAAAAAGGGGAAAGATAACTCACAGGACAAGTGTTTGATTTTTCTCTGTGATCTTTCCAGTACCTGAAGGGAGCCTGCACGAAAGACACAGGGTCACTGTTTAAAAGTGCATGTAATGACAGGACAAGGGGGAATGGCTTCCAACTGAGAGTAGGTTTAGGTCAGATATTAGGAAAAAATCCTTTCCTGTGAGGGTGGGCAGGCCCTGGCACAGGTTGCCCAAAGAAGCTGCAGCTGCCCCGTCCCTGGAAATGTTCAAGGCCAGGTTGGACGGGGGTCTGAGAAACCTGGTCTAGTAGAAGGTGTCCCTGCCCACAGTAGGGGGGTTTGGAACTGGATGATCTTTAAGGCCCCTTCCTGCTCAGGCCATTCAGTGATTTTATGATTCTATGATATTTGAAATTATTCTGTTAAAAAGTACGAGCACTGATTATGATTTTCTCAACACACAAATGCTTTACTTCTACTGGATGTCACTCTTATTGTACTGTTGGCAGAATGTTTACAGCTGTAGGCCTTTACTTGCATTAAAGCATTGGCTCAGAGAGAACAGGTTATAAATCCCAGTGTCTCCTTCTAGTGATAATGTCCCTTGTAGACCTTTTTGCTTTGTCTTCTGATTCTATCTGTGATTGAGACTATGCCCAGCCTGGAGCAGGTGGAGGAAAAAGTGGTGAATTATGTGCTGGTAAGAAACTTTGCTGAGCTGTTTCATTGCAGGAGTTTTATGGAAATATATCTTAAATAGAGAAAATTAAGGTGTTGCTACGTGGAAGACTACACTGATAGAAACATAAATTGCAGAAGTCTCATGGCTTCAGAGTAGTGAACAGATTACAGTCTAAGCACATTTTTACTAACCCAAAGTGATAAGAGGGTACAAAGGAGATGAGGACATCCTGAAGGAACTGGAGGTCTGTTTTAGTGGGATACTTTTGATACAGCAGAATGTGGCTCCTGAAGATCAGGGTCAATGTGCTTCTAACAAAGTTAGTGGTTCATATCACTACATCAGGAAAACTCTCCAGTCTGTTCTGCCAGGATTTGCAGTTATCATCCACAGCTTTTCAAATGACTGCAATTGTTCTGGGTAGGAAAAAAAAAATAGATATGCTGGAGTAACCACTGTATTCACAGAAGAAAAGTTTCAAGTGCATGGAAACAGAATCAGTTCTAGATGACACATTTAAGCTGTGTCAGTGCTAAAAACCATTATAACCTTTTGAGTCTGTGGGAGAAGTGCCATCTCTTGACCAAAGGTCAGGTTAGCTGGAAGAAGCTGTGAATAAGTAGCAGCATCAGATTCAGGTAAAGAAACAGGACTGACAGAAAGTACAGGCTGAGACTGGAGTTTGGTGGTAAGAATTAGAAACCAGGAGCCAGGCAGCAAGAAAGATCAAGGAGATCGGGGTTGTTCTATGACAATGCCTTATCCAAAATGCTATGAGCTTTAATTTGCAGGGGCAAATATACAAGAAGGTGTGGAGGATGGAAAGCCAGCGCCACATCTGAATTCAGCTCTCAGTCTTTGAAAATGTACCTCATGGAAGACATCTCGCTGTCTTGTTGGGTTCTAAGAAGTTTCACAGTGGTGCTTTGCATCCTTTCTGGCTCATTTGGCTGGTCAGTTTACTTTGCAGCACTGTTTTTCACAGTGTTACAAAATTTTTACTGCACCTTCTCTGAACCATCTCAACACTCCTTGCATAAACAGTGTTTTTCTGCTTTTCCTTCTCCATTTTCATCATGGACTTTCTCTCCCTGGCACCAAAGTAAGTCCTCTTTGCCTCTGTGCAGCTGACAGCCACACTGATCCATTTCCCCTCTCCAGCTCTCATCACCTCCTCCTCAGCTCCACCAGTGCTGGGGCAAGTCCTTGTCCAACTCACACAATGTCCAAACATGTCTTGTGATCTCCTTTGCCATTCTGAGCCTCCTTGTCAGTCAGTCATCCTTTCCACCCTCCTGAGCAGGGCATTTCTTCACAGGGTATTTCTTGTGGAGGAGAGAAGAGAGAGATCCTGGTGGCAGGGAAAATGTAGATGGAGAGTTTAATGTACCAGCTTTCATCCAAAGGGAAACCCTGGACCAAATGCATTGAGAACCTCTGTTCTCTATTTTCTCATACAATGCTGATACAGTAACCCTCTCTTAGCTCCATTTTCCCCCTTGCTCTTTAACCAATGCCAGGTCATAGTCACAGTGGTTTTACATGTAATTTCAACTGACACACTTATTTTCCAGTTATCTTTTCCTCCTGTGACTGAAGTCAAGATCCATGAGTCCTCGCTTCATGAAAGGTTTGTGAGTGAGTGAGAAGAGCTGAGATTTTGGACATGCATTATGAATTTCAAGTAAATCTTATTTTCTCTTCAAAAACTCCCCCTTTTTAAATTTGAAACTTTTATTTCTTGAAGGTCACTTCAGATTTAATTTACCCGTACGATATATGCGAAGAGTTAATTTAATACTCTAATATGGCATTTTTAAAAATTGCCTAACAAATCCATTGTGAGTATGATCACATCTCTCTGAAATGAAAATCAAGACCACTCAGTGTCCTTTTGTCAAACTGATTGTATCTCATTAAAAAAGAAAGAAATCCCAGCAATGCAGCTTTTCTTCCCATTAACATGCACTGCACAGGTTACTGCCTAATTTAATACCGAATGTTGTCTTGCATTGCTCCATCCCTGATGAAACTGCTCTGTTTAGATGAAGTTATGTGAAATTCTGAGTTAGAAAAGAACCTCAGCAATCCCCACCCTAATACCCAATAATGTATAATTTGATCATTTATTTCCTTTCCTTAAGAAGAGTATCCAGCTATGGAAGCAGATGGGCCAGCCCTCGGCCTCATACCATGGAGAGCTTGACACTCTGATTTCTTGGTAAATAGATAAACATGCCTATAAGATTAAGTGACAAATTCACATCAGCATCCAAAGCTCTTTGATCAATACCACTAATCCATTAAGGATTACAACAAAGCATCTTATGTTTCTGTCCCTTCCTTCTGGTATTAAACGTGAACCAAAAAATAACAGACTAAAATATTTCTAAAATTAAGTGAAAACAAGAAAATTAGCCTTTGCACATTTTAAAGATAAAGAACCCTCATTAGTGCATCTGCTGGCCTGGACATTCTGCCTTTGAAAGCAATTTAAGTATAACAAAGTAATTTTCCAATTAAAAAAGGAGCGGCAGGTGTGTAAAATGAAAATGTAACAGGGGCAGCCACACAGCCACAGATCCAGAATCCCATCTATCTCCTGAGCCTGACAACAGTTAATTTGACCAAATGGCAACTGCACCTGAAGGAGAGGGGACAACAGCTGAATTAAAGCCAAGGCAAGAGTCTGTTGAGAACTTAGCATGAGATTCAAAGTCCATTGAAGTCGGTGGGAATTTTTCTATTGACTTCAATTGCCCAAATCTGGCCTTCATTGCTTTGAATAAATAAAAGTTTATGATCCAGTGTATCCTTTTTCCCAGAAAAGAGCCCCTGCGAGACGCTTCACGAGAGTGACTGAATTGCAAACCAACAGGACTCTGCCGTAATTTATTTAAAGTTATTTTCACGTGTGAAGTATTTTTGGAGAGGCAGGTTCTGAGGTGATGGAATTGGATATGCTTGCTAACATAACGCTGAGGTGACTCACATAGGTGTTCTCTGCTATATGTGACCTCTTAAATAGTTTTGAAGCCATGCCTGGCTATAGAAAGAGGTTTGCTTATTGCTTTTGATTCACTTGCCTCTGATTTCCTTCTGTGTTCTCATTTTTATTTTCCCACTCTCCTCTGCCGGTCTTTTGCTTGTCATAATTGAAAACAGGTAAGAGAAATGTAACTTTCTATAAACATTCTCCATGAAATAACATTTAAAAATGTAGTGCTTGATGAGCCTTTGAGCCATCTCCTGGGGTTGTTAGATCAAGGTCGTAATGAGTTGGTGCATTTGCTTACTACACTATATAGGAACCTAATGGCAGCTGCAATCATTTACTTTCACTCCCTGGCTCTTTGAGAGTTATTTGCTTGGTTACATGAGGTGTCAACATTAATGCAGATAGGGATGAAACCTGGAGAAATTAACATAAATAGTGCCAGTGTGCTGTCTTCTGATGTAGTACCACTTTCTTTAGAATTTCGTTTTATTGCTATCAATATTTTCCTCTGATCGTCCCTGCTGCAACATAATTTCAACACCAAAATTTAATTTCATCTAAATGTGCTGTCCTGTTCAATCAGTGATGGAAGGTTCATCCAGTCACTCCCTCCTCCCCACTTTTTCCCACCTACTGTGTGATTTGCTGTTTATGGCTCATTCTCTGGACTTTCACACCCCCATCATTTGAGAGAGACGGAAAAATGCCATGGCATTTCATTTAGTCTGTGTTAACTTCACTCCCCTGGGTTGTGAGAACGTGAAAATTACTTTGTAAGAAAAGCATGGGCTAACATAGGAGCAAATATTGCTAAATGCTAAAAGCCAAGTGTAGACAAAGTGTAGACATTAAAGTAATTCCTTTCATAATCTTCTGGCATGTTGTTTCATGACCTGTAGCTCTGAAACACTGCTATGTGTCTTGGGCTTCTGTTGCTTTCCTTTTCCACCTCTCTGTTGAACATTTATAACACACTTGCAGGTTTCTCTAGGAGAGAAAATGACACTTCCGTAGCGTTCCTAAGGAACTCTGCAGTAGGGTGAACCACAGAGAAAGGATAAGATCGAGGTCTTCTCTTAAAAGATGCATTTAAACCTAGTTTCTGAGTGGAATTTCTGTATCCTGGAGAAAGAGGGGGAAGAGGAGATCTCAGAGTGGGTAATAAAGTTCACAGCTTCCAGCTCTGGGGACAGGAGGGATGGAAATAGCCCTGGGCTGAATGCAGGGGCTGTACAGGTACTGGAATTCGCTTTGAACCTTTTCCTAGGAGCAGATACAAAGTCAAAGTCTTCTTCTGCCCAGTACTTCCATTCCTCTGTTTCAGAACTATTTTTCACGACTGTAGCGTCTGTCTGGCTCTTTGGAGTGATTTCCATCATGGGAAGAGAAATATGTAGAGAGAAGATAGGGGAACAGAGAAGAATAAAAAAAAAAACAGGCAAGAAAAGTAAAATGAGGGACTGAAAAAGAGCACTTCAGAAATACTTGAACAGAGTGATCGTATTTATATCCACGAGCTGCAGCTGCAGAGTCTTAATAGTAGCAGCAGGGCTGTCTTGCTGAGAAAGCAGGAGGCAAGAAGACCCTGATCTGGTACAAGACTGGACTGTTGTAACCTGGTGGAGAGAGGAGCAGGCAGCTGCCACAGGCTGCTAGAGGTGATTGAGAGCCAAGGGCCAGGTCAGCTGTGACAAGGTACCCGAGGGAGCAGTGGACATCAAGGTTAAATCACATCTCCCCAGAGGCTGAAGGTGATGCCAAGCTAACGTTATTGCCCTGGGCTGTGCTATTTTAAGCCCATTTGTCTGAGTGCTGTGTACCTTTTGACAAAATAAATCATGCTTTGTTTTGAGGAATTTGTTTTCTGCATCACAGCCTTTTAGTAGCGCTCCTTGTCTTCCACAAGAAAAAACTCTGTTGGAGGGAAGTCTGGCAGGCTGCAGCAGCAATTACCAGCCTAGGGGATATGATTTAGAGACCTGTATCACAGAGGTCCTGGGATCCTGTGTCAAACAGAACCTGCTTCAGGCAGGTGGCTGAGGGAGATGCAGCCAAGGGTTTGTCTCAGAATCTGAGAAGGGACAGGTATCTGCCACTACAACAACAGGAATTTCCTTCTCCTCCTGTTGGTATCCCGCAGAACAGGGAATATTCACCTGTAATGCCATTAGTCCGTATTATCATGAATACACTGACCCCAAAAAGATGGTTTGGGCACCTAAAACGGGACGTAGGGAGAGATGGAAGTTTCTCTTCAAGAAATTCAGTGCTCAGATACTATCTGAGCAAACCCTGTAAGATGTCTAAATCTGCTCAGATTCTGTGCTTTGAATGGCAGCTGCTGTGCATTCTTCAGCTGGACATACTCTGCAGAGTTCTTTGTGCATGGTGGGAGATGCTCAGACAAATGCTACCCACCAAGGGAACAGCATGTCTTTTGTACAGAGCTTTCATCCTGAAAGACAGACTCGGTACTTTTTACTGTTTCTGGAAGGAGTAATAACATTCTGATTGTTTCTGAGTGATCATGCTGCTTGGACCACTGTTTGCTGATAGAACAGAGATTACCAAGAAAATGGAGATGGTAAATACATATATGTTGTTGCCTTACTTGCTTTTTTGCCTATGTGAGCAGGTGACTTTAAGATTACGGGTCTGACCATTGCTCTGCCTGGAGTGACTCATTACAAGGGTGGTCATTATGCTCCCTCCAGGCAGATTTTCTTCCTTATCAATTTAGCATACCTTTAATTACAACAAGGAACTCTTTAAATTTCATCTGTGTTGTAGGGGATTTTTTACATTCTAATCTGAATTCCACCCAGTATCATTAAAGTAGTCCAATTTACATACAACTGACCTTGCCCAAACCTATACTAATATTAAGGGGAAAAAAATAAAAAAAGCTCAAAGTCAAGCAAGTCAAGCACTTAGAAGTTCCAGGATCAAAGTCACCCATGAAACTTTAAATCGCCCTTCTCCTAGTTCCAGATAACCTTTGCTTTGTTCAACATAAAGTTCCTACTGAGTAAGTCGTAGCTCAGTATTTCCTCTAGTCGTTGTTCTTCGGTTATTTACTGAGTGCTACTGAAACCTTACATCAACATATTAAATGAATAGTCTTCTACTGCTTTTGCATTGTGCTTTCAGTGTTGTATCTTGCTGATTTGCAATTTTTTGTGAATTAATTAGCATGGCACCCCTGCAAGGTGAGGCAGTGTTGGGCCCCTGTGTGAATACGACCTAGGGCGTAGATTAAAAGCAAGTGCAAACATTGTAAATCCAGCTTGAAATGACTAGTATTTAGGTTTTTCAAAATAAAATGTGTCTTCTGTAGCATGTTATATGTTCAAACTGCATTTTCTGCTGGTCTCAGTTACAGATGTGAGTGTTTGCTTCTCTGCAAATCAAATCCCTGGTGCCTGTGCTTGAATTCACAACATTGTCTTCTGAATGAGGTGAAACTCCTGTCTTTAAAAATTAATACTGTCATGTACATAGAAGTTGTACCAGAAGCTGCATGTTAAAGGCAGCTAAAGAAATGTCCAAGTGCAGTTCTCACTTGGCCATTTTTATTTTTGGAGAACTTGATTTTTACAACCCTAATAACTTCTTTTGGCATAATGTCTTGTAATGGAACTCTCAAAAGTATTTATATATATATATGTGCATGTGTGTGCAGTATATATAAAATGTATATATTAAAAATTGTATGTATAATACATATAAAACATATGTGTGTATATATATATATATATATACACACAATCCACTCCTCTGCATTCCAGCCCAGGCTGGCTTTGACTCTTTTCCCCTTGGACAGGGTGGAAGCAATAATTGTAGAGAAGACATGAGCTGACTGCTCTCCATCCAGCTGTGCCATGGTCGATGACAGGAGTATTTGTCTTCTCAGAGGAACAGCTGCCTGGAAGAACATGCTGAGCTCCTGCTGCATGGGGATGGCTCAGGGCTCGCTCAAGCGTGGGCAGGAGCCTCTGCGTGCAAAGTCCACTCAGACTGAAGGAGCTGTGAGGATATAGGGCACTGAGCTGAGAAATTAGCTGTGAAATTCTAGTGGGTTTCTAACTGTGAAATTCTAGTGGGTTTCTAACTGGGCAAACATTTTCAGAGACTCAAAACGCGGCCAGATTTGAATAGTTTAATGTGGTGGCAACAGGATTTTCCTTCTGTGCGATTTGTCCCTCTGCTAAAAATTTAGGGCTCTGCTTCTGAGAATGAAAATATTAGATGAGACTGTCCCAAATGTCAACATGCACAAAGCACATTTTCACCAGACCTCATGCCAATGAAGCAGCTCAGCTGCTTTTCTCAAGATGAAAAAAAAAATCAACCAACATGCAAAACTAAATGTCCCACTTGGAAATTTTCAGTTGTTACTCTGAGAGAGATTTATTTACAAGGCAAAACTGGGCCTCGAATAGAAAATCCTAAGTATGCTTAACCACAGGCATCAACAATTACAAAGCCAATGTACAGACCTTCCTCGGGGTCAGATTCAATTTTTTAGGTCATATTCGAATGCTTCAGTAACAGGCAAAACTTGCAGATGTGCCAGATTTCCTCCTACATTTTTTTAGCAAATAAAAGACTTCCAGTTATCTGCCTTGAAAGGCTTCTGAGAGATCCCGTTTCCTCCTGAATTTAGCTTGGATGAAAGCTTTGCAGCACAGCACTAAGAACACAAAGTTCTTAGTGGTGTGCTGGACTTCCAACACGGTGTTCACAATTCCCCTGGCCTCAGGCTGGTCAGGCCACCCTTTCCACTTTAGCTTTTCCAAACGTTTAGTAAACACGGATGTGTTGAAGCACGACCTTTTCCTTGCCTTTTTTTTTTTGTGATCTCACACAACTCTTTCCTAGACAATCAAAATCTGCTTCGTTTCTAAGTGGTACTTAAGATGATTTGCTTTTATGGCATACCTACATCTTCAGAGAAAAATACAAATTAACATTAAATAATTAATTGTCTTTGCATTCTCTCCCTATGTTATTTTTTTGTGTGTTTCCTCCCTTTTAATTGGGAATGGAGTGTCAGGGTTTAATCCTATAAAGTCTTGCATTTCCCAGTTCTTTTATTTAAGAGCGTGCAGGTCCTTGACTCAGCTCTGGATTCAGCCATTGGAATACTGAATATTCTTCAAAAGGTAACTGAAAAATCTCATTACTTCAACCTCTTACGAATGAGACAGTAGGAAATACACCACATGAGGCAATCACACATTATTATTTAAATGGCCTAAGATAGATCCTTTTTTTCTTTAATGGCATCTCTGACCTCCCTTTTTCCTGTAGCCAAGCCACCCCAAAATTACATTTTGTAGCACACATTTGTACATGGCGCTGTCATTTGGTTATTTCTCATCCAAGTGAAAACTACTTTTCTCCTCTTCTTTTCCCCCCACCATCGAATAGAAAATTGAGCTTCCAGGACCTTAATGTGCAAACTTCACTGTTACATCCTGCAAAATTGAGATTGCCTAATGGAACCAAAAAAGAAAGATTTTTTTTTCTTTTTATTATGATCAAACTTAGGCAATTTTAGATAGTCATTTTTGGTCTGGTGAATGCAGGGACCTAAATCCAGAGTGAATGCCAGAAGCAACAATTACAGTTCCTTTTTTCCTAATGGAATTCTTTTATGATTTTCCCAATTGACTTCAGAAGCCCAAGTGCTCAGTCTCCAAAATTCAGATACTCAGGACAATAAAATTATGAACTTATATGAATATTACAAGTATATTTACAATATTCATGCCAGCTGAATAGTGTGTTATGTTATATAGGTTTTTTTCCTTTCTCTAGAAAGTAAGGAAACAGCAGAGCTGGCATTTTAAATTTTACTCCTATTTTTTTTTTCACCTTCACACTGCTAATTGGTAATCAAAATGATAAACGTTTTCCCCTTAGAGGAAAGAAGAGAAGATTTTTATAATTATTGTAGATTTTTAAAAATTATTTGTGAATGAAAAATTTCCCACTTCATTGGAAAACATTTCTGCAAGCTTATTCTTACTGGCTCTTTCCACCTTTACTCAGTACAAAATAATTAATTTATAGAAAAATTCAATGGGAATTTCTTTTTTTTTTTTTTAAACCAGATGATTGGTGTTTGGCAACAAAGAGAAAATTAAACTTCAGGAACCCATGGGAAGTTACTGCATGAATTGTAGAGATTTGAGGGAATACTGCTCATACGTGTGGCATAATTGGGGGGTGGTTTTGCAGCTGGTTTGTAATGGGAGACTGCAGTGTGGAAACACCCAAGCCTGATATAAATGCCCTCTGTGACACCAGAATAAAGAACATTTCGACTGATACCAACCAACCTTCCTGCTGGACCAGATACAGGAGCATGGGGTGTCTGAAACCGAGCTGGGCAACAGCTGAGTGAGGCTGCGTTTGCTTGGTAGCTTTAATTAGTCATTCTCCTCTCTCTGTTCTCAGGAAGGATTCTCATCCTTCAAATACGTTTTAAAAATTCATAATGTTTACTGCTTTTTCACACTGGAAGCCATTTGATTTCTTTTTTAGCTTAAATTTTTATACTCTTGCTAGAAAAAAAAGAAGATGTTCTGCCTGAAATCCCCTAACTGCCTTGGTCTTTCTTAGTCCAAGTTTCTTGGTCATTAGTTATATATGTCATAGGAAGTCACATGTCCTTTGTCACATTTTCTTTCAGTCCTTCCTTTACAACATCTTGATGCTTTAAAGAGTTTGAATCTTCATTTCTTCTTAGAGTATCAGTCATGTCTCCACTAAATCACTAAGCTACTCCATTCACTAAGTAACTCGTTTTTCCTGTATTGTGCCATGATTTCTGCACATCATTTGTATGAAAATGCGGCAGTTCAGATTTGTCAACATGAAAAAACATTCTTCTGCTAAAATTCCTTTAGAAGGGGATATTGTGTGGCATATCCTGAAATTTTTCTTTCACACTTAAAAAAATCTCTCTATATGCTTAATGAAGTAATGCTGGGATTTGTGCTTTCAGCGTGTGTTCCCTGGAGCTAAAGGGGTTTTAATGTAGAATTTTCTCTAATCTTTTTTTTGAGGTTCCACATTAGCTGTTGCTGCTCACCGCCTAATACCTGACTTGTTTCAGCTCCCTGAAGGTATCCTGATAGTTGGGTAATGACAGCTGAAATTCCTAATTTGCTTTGCTTGAATTTCTGGGCAGACTGTGTTACAGAACGTGTGGGGCCCATGTGTGCCTATACGAGCGTGAGGTGTGTTTTTACAGTTTCATGAAAAGTGATCTTTGCGTTCCCGAGCGCCCCTTCCCAGTCCTTTATTTTGAGGCACAACAAGCCTGTTGTTCCTTCAGTTCTTGGGAACTGCTGTAGTGCAGATAACCGCAGACCCATGCGCTGTGCTGGGTGCTGTGTCACCCTGGACCAAGGATTAGTCATTTCAGGGCGCCAATTCCGTGAGATTAAAAAGATGCAGAAGAGCCTGTGTTTGATGGAAGGTTTCCATCCCCTTTTCACGAGTGAGAGGAACCGAAGCATCCAGACAAGTGAGTGACTCGCCCAAGGTCAGAAAGGAAACTGGAGCTGCTGCCGCATCTCCCCAGCTGCAGTTTCAGAGACTTAAATGCTTGCTCATCCTCCATGTGAGTTCCCAAGCGTGGTTCTTTGGTGCTTCAGGCACTTTTCTTAAATAAGAACTTTGTGAAATATGTAGGTTTGGTTTTTTTTTTTTTTTCTCCCAGTTTGCTTTGGAGAAGTAAATAGACAGTAAAATGAAAGAAAGAAGCAGCAGTGAAAGTGATTTTCCATAAAATGAGAGTGTGGTAGAAGCAGATGGAAATATAAAAACATTCTGGCTTTGATTGCACGATGATCTATAACCTCTTTCTTTAAGAGTTTGAGAAGATTATGATGTTGAAGCACAGGAAAAAAAATCAAATTCTGCAGTTAGAAAGGACGGATGTTTTAGCTAATTTCAGAAGAAATACTTTATAGGAATAGACTGAGTTTAGCAAAAGAAGAAGATATGAGTATATGTATTCAAAATGGACTTCTACTTCCCAAAGTTTCTCTTTTCCTGGTCTCATGATACTGATGAAGTAGCAAGGCAGGCCCTTTGCTGTTGTAACATCTGCATGTCAGTTTGAATAAAAATTTAACTGAGTCAGTGCCCTTGTCCTGTCTTCTTCTCTACCTCCCCTCACCCATTTTCTTACGATTTTTTTTTTCCCTAAAATATTGTAAAAGAGCAGTCTGGTGGAATTTTAAGGCTTCAGACTGTAATCTACTATTGTGGGTTATTTGGCCACGGGATGCAATGAATGTTGTACAGAAGTAGCACTGCCGTTTTAGTGCAAATGTAAGCAATTATCCTTACAACTGAGTTATCAGTAAATTCATCACCAAATAGGCTATTAACTTTTATTTTTCCGGATTAACTGTATGATTTTTCCACCGCACAAGTTCATAGTGGGGAACTTCAGCCTCTGTGGAAAACCAGAGTAAGATGCAGCTGGTGTGATTACACTACAGCTGGTGTGTGCCTGTAGCTGTGGCATGTGAGACACAGGACACTTCCTAACTAAGCTTCTGAATTGTTCCTGAAGATTTATTAAATCTAGTAATTTCATATGTTCTGTGGGGGGTGTCTGAAAAGGAGGTGCTGGCAGTGCTACAACAGAAACAGTACAGAAGAGCAAATAATGTGTGTGGGGGGAATAATTGCCAATCCTCTTGTTTCGCTGGTGGTTGGGTGTGATGAAAGGAAGGATAGCCTTGCTGGTGGCCTGATCCCTGAGAATGGGGACACCTGTGATGATTTCCAGACAACTTGTTGAGTCAATAAAGTGAAATATTTCTTGCGTTACAGCTCCTAATCAGGAGCAAAACCACAGCAACCTGTGAACTTCTCCCTGTGACCAGGCCCTTTGCTCAGGCTGCGTGCTGGTGGTCCATGAGTTACCCCGTGAAACTGAGGTGTGTGTGACCATATCACAGGTGCCTTTTTTCACCCTTCCCCTGCTACAGCTTCATTTAGGATTCCTCTTAATAACAGACCTCAGTCTACAAACTATTTCTTTTGATGTTGTTTGTTTTCTTCTGTCCCATTTAGTTTGTAAATTGAAGCCTCTTGTCACTGCTAATGTGCTCATTGCAACTTTTTAATTTCCCTTATGGTTTCTGTATATTTTGAGGGAATCAGGCAGTTTATAGTAATTCATATTAGCAACATGATCTATTTTCTCACCCCAAAAGTTCAACCTTAAAATTATTTACCTCTCTAAAAGTTATTTCTGAGATATCTGAGATAAGTGTTTACTCTCAGTTACTTTCAATAAACAGCTATTTATGCAAATTCATTTGCCCTTAGAATTCAAACATTCCATGAATTGCAAGATTGATATGTGAAAAAAATTCACCCGCATAATCATTAGATTTCAAAATGCCTTACAGGGAGGGCTGTAACATATTTCCTGTTTATACATGGGGAAGTAAGGATTGTAAGAGTGAGGTGACTTCCTGACTAAATCAACTGGGAGCCACTGGTAGAACTGGGAGCAGGTCTGTAGTGAGCCTTGCCAAGCCCTATCTGTTGCTCTGATAGTGACAACAAGCTCATTTTTATGTAACTTGCTTTTATTTTTTAAAATTTTTAAAATAATTTTTTGAGGGTCTAGACACATTTCTTGTAGGAAAAATAAGAGTTAAAATAAGAGTTCTTTATTTCAAAGCTCTAGGCAGAGTCAGGGGACTTTGTTAGCTCGTGGAACTAGTTTAGGTGTCAGAGGAACAGTGTCAAACTGCAACTTCTACGGAATTATAGAGACCCTGTAAGTGAGATATAAATGAAATTAGAACTGGGTGAGAAAAAAAGGGCTCCATCATAAATCAAGTGATATTTCAGGTGAAACAAAAAATATGTGTACGGGCAGAATATTGTAATTGAGTCACATTCAGAAATATTAAAAAGCTTCAAAGTGAATAATTGTTTCCTCTTGTGAGCTGCTTTCCAGCATTAAAGAACACGTGTAGTATTGATGTATCGCCCCAGTCATCTGGAATGCTCCTTATAGCTGGAGTAAACAAAGTCACTATAATGTTTTTGAAGGTTTCTCTACATTGTAAGAAGCATCCTGGGAGCTTATTAAGTTCATTAGAATACTGAAGAAATGTTAACAGCAGTTCTAAGTGCTTCTTTCCTCCAAAACAAGTTTGTTTTCTTTTTTATTTTTTTTTATTTTGAGAGGAAAAATACAGGCAGCGAGCGCTGGAAAGAGACTCATGCTGGATGAAATGAGGAGAAAAAAAAGTAGCCACTCTCGGTGTTTGCAGTTGCGGAATCTTTTGGGAAGCTTTTGAGTTTAGGGAGATTGTGTGTTTTAAGGCTTTATTTTTTCCCACATCATATGAAGAAATACCTAGCAAGAGATAAAACAATAAAATAAAGTTCTGGTGGTGAGATGCAGCTTTCAAATCTCTCAGCAGAGAGAACGCTGGGGTGTCTGGGGCATCTGCTGATCTATATACATACAAAACACACACCTTAAAGGGCTGTGTGTCTCTCCTCCACTAAGATACTGCCTGAAGTTGATGCTTCTCATCTTCACACAATGATAGTATGAAAAGTTATACTGGTCCAGAGCACCGTGTTATTTTGTTCAGCACTGGGATCCAAGATGAAAGCCTGATCATGTGGATGCACAAGAAAGCCTTCAGATAAGAGAAGGGACCTCCTGGAATCAGCCCGGATGTGAGAAGCCACAATAAGGTTTGAGTCAAAGATGATGCACATGTGCTGAGCATGTGAGGGTACTGCTTGTATCTCTATTGGAAATAAGGGTCCTCTGGGTCTGAACAGAAAACTTCCTGGCCTTTGGATGACTCCTTGGCCTGTAGAGGATGCCAGAGAGAGAACACCTGGGTAGATATAGTTAAGCTGAGAAGCAGTTCTGTGAAACATTAGCCCGAAGGCGATTATGGAGTTTGTGGCTTTCATGGCAGTATCCAAGTGAATAGGGAGCAAAAATGGTGACAATGGATGCAACTCTGTGGAACCACCTAGGAAGTTGGAAGAAGAGGAGGAAGGATCATTAAAAAAGCAAAGGAGAAGGAATGAAAACTGAGAGGTGACAGTGTCACAAGAGGACCAAATACAAGAATTCCAGTGAAAGGCTGGTTGCAGGAGGGACATTCACAAATGAAGGTTGGAGCCTAATCCAATTTTTTAGAGACTACAAGAAGGCTGAGTTGATGGTAGCTAAAAGCTGGATTGAACTGGGTCTAGTTTGAAACTGGAAAAGACCAACCCTAATCAGCTGTTGCATACAAGAAGTTCAATAAACTTAGGAAAATGATGAGCTGAGAAGCAACGGGACTGGTGACACTGAAACTCTGACAGGTTTGTACAGGGGGACACGACTGTTGCAGAGCAATGGCTTGAGAAAAAGAATAAGGAAGGAAATGCAGACAGTGTGAGGAAGAGCAGGTGAGATGGGCAAACAGATGAGTTAGAAGAGTAACAGAGGAACTTATGCACCCCTGGCATGGAAAAAGGAGAAGCTTCAGCCTGGCTTTGCAAGGTGAAATATGGTACCAGCAGAGAAGTGAGAATCCCTAATTTGCCCAGTTTCTTCTGTCTGCTCAGGGACACTTTAAACTTGTTTAGTTGATAAGGAGGCCCAAAGGTGAGAAGTGTTGTTAAAACAAGGAAGGATCAGTGTAACACACTGAACTTACAGTGCTAACTATAGCAGAACACCCCAGCAGGAGCAGCAAAGGAACAGACCACATGAGACAGAAGCTGGTTGATTCATGAAGAATCTCACGCACCTAAAGCAGCAGAGGGGAGGATCTGACCCTCAGACACTTCCTTTAGTTCGTCCTCGATGTCTGAGCTGGCAATGTGACTCTTCATTGTGGAACCCAGAAGTGGCCAGGGCTCAGAGCCCTCCCAACCCCACGCTTTTCCTTTGGGACCCAGTATTTCCAGTCCTTGTGAGGGATTTCAAATTAGCTAATTGCATGGGATTTCTTTCTTTTTCTTCCATTTTGTTTGCTTGATTTGGGATCTTTTCTGGCATTGTGCCTCTTTTGAGGAGATACGAAGCAGACTGAGATCTGCCCCGTTGTGCCTAACTAGAAAGGAAATATTTCTCATCCAGTCATCCTTATGTAAGTGTTTTGAGTCCTTGTCGAAATGATGTATTCCCAAATGGCACCAGTACTAATGTGGATATTGAATTATGAATAGATTTTTATGACACATATATCAGAGTTTTGAAGATCACTAAAGAGAGTATTTCTACCAACTGCAATTTGATGAAAAGCATGCAATGCCCAAAATAGCTGTTGATTTCAGAAGCTGTTGCAGTTACAGGTATTAGGAAAAAAAAACAACCCAGTAAAGCAGCATTTTTTCCTCATTTCATGTGTATATGCTGGTTCTACTGTGAGATTTAAACAGCAGTGACCCCCAAAATAAATAGTTTTCAGAATTGAAAAAAAAAATAAATAAAATACTTTGGAAACCTCTAATATAATCATTGATTCTGGCTGACTGTAGGAGCAATTTGGGAGCAGTTGTGACAGTAGATTTACAAGTCTCTGTGATGCAGAGTTTAAGCAAAGCCTTATTGATGGTGTAGAGGCTTTTATTTCTTTGTCTGCAAAACGCTACAGAACGAATTGAAAGGTGCCTTCATAGTAAGACATTTTGCTCTTTGATTTCAGCTTTGATTCTCTTCAAACATGCAGTGTTAGCACCTTCATTTAGATGTTCTCAGCATGAACAGAAAATAGATGAATTCAGAGGGGTCCTATGAAAGAAAATAGTGCCATATGGAACAAGGATGTTTTCATTATTTATTCTAAGTTTGGCTTCCCGAACATTGAAGTGCTACTGTTCTTGAAAGACAAGTTTTTCTAGTGGAAACTAGTGTAAAAATGACATGATGTAGCCATTACCAATGGAACATAATCCTGGGATGCATTAATGGAACAAGTTTCTGTTAGTAAACGGCAATAAGTTCTGGCTGAACTTGTTCTTTATTGTCTCCTTGCTTCAGTTTTCTTATCTGTAAAATGGGGAATCCCACACATTAACTGGTTTTTGGGATTCTAGAGTAATGTGCTATAAAAATGCACGTTTTTATATATTTATTTTTCAATTATGCATTTAGGATTCCTTAATGCAGTCATAAAGATAACCATTTTAATTTACCTTTGACTTTTAATTCAAAGGAAAACAGTCATTCAAAAGATGGTACTATATGAGGTCACTTAACTTCCCTCTATAGTCTGCATAATTAATTTCTAGAATAGCTGAGTCAACCATTTATAACAGTCTTTAGAGTTTGGTAATAAGCCATGAAGTCAGTCTTCAGAAAGGTCAAGAAGACCAAAATAAGATCTTTCTCTGAGTAGTCGCTGCTCTTGATAAATCTCTTTTCATTTGTAATTTACTGTTTGCACTTGGTGTGCCTCTACAAGGCCCAGGCTTCACACGTCCTCAGGGTAAGCTGTGTTTTCTTAAACTGAGACTGTGAACCCGAGTGCCAATGGTTAATCCGAGCGATGATGGCACTGGTGCTTTGATCTCGTGAATCACTTGAGTATCTGCAGAACAAATAAACCGGCACCTCTGGATCTGTCCGTAGTGGTCAATAACTACCATCTCCCCAGTGATGGTGCCTGTAATACTGCACTGTCGAAGCTGGCCTGTGTGGTTGGTTGCCATGCAGAGATTTAAGAAATCGGCAGGATCCATACAGTGCCATAATTCTGCACTGTATAGAATAGTGCTGTGGAGCTCTTGTCTACGCCATAAATTTATATTTGATTTTATATCTGACAGCACATAAATAACAGCCAAGTAATACCTGTGGAGGTATTATTTTTTATTAGTATAAATAAATACATTCAATCAGGCATAATAGATTCATTTATTTGAGAGACTAAGATTTATTACTTTATTTTTTGGTCATTTAGGTAAATAAATAATATTCTGTGTGGCTCATAATCTTCTAAGAATCATTTATTTATTTTCTTTCATTCTAGCAATTCATAAATGCGTTAAATACAATTCCATATTTAAATAACATTAAAATGGTGACACAAATTAAAGCCATAGCAGTGGAAAAAAAAAAAGTACAGCCTGCCAAGATAAATTTGAATGTCCTAATTTTGATTATTTATGTTGCAGTCTAAATGCTGAACATATTTTTGCAATGAATATGTTTGCAAATTTCCAGTGGGATTTCGATTCTTTCAAACACAAATTTACGGCGGGAAAGGAAACACACGATGACTGGAATTTGCTTGCCCCTCTGCTGGCACAAACAGCTCCGCGAACTTTAAAAGCAGGTTATTTCATCGGAAGACATTGAAGCAAAGAAGCACAATGGGTGGTGTTGCTGTGGTGGGATAATCACCCCCCGAGGTGCACTGAGGCGCAGCGTGGCTGAGTACCTCCAATCCTATTGTGATGTAATTATTTCATGGTGACAATATTCTTGGAACTGCCTTATTGCTGTTATCAAATTTCTTTTAGCTTTATATCGAAATGCATTAAACAATGACTTCGTCAACTTCGAGGCCCGTTGAGATGAACCTATCTTTTCACAACGTTTAATTGGCAGTTGAAAGATTTTTTTCCAAGCCTGGTTTCGATTGCCTTGTAAGATTCCAGCATAACTGCAAGCAGAAGAGTAGAAGATTATGATCCATCTAAATGAAACTGCAAAGCACAAAGAGTTTTATGAAACGCATTAAAATTGGAAAAGCAGTCCTACTGACTAGCAGGGATTCTAAGAAAATTAAGAGTGTTAAGAATTCAAATTATATTAACTTATACTTAAATAATATTTAAATTATATTGGAATGATTTTAAAATTGTATTTTAATAATATAAAGTTAAGAATGCACTGAAGTCACATCAGCTGCTCAAATAGTGGGTACTTGCAGACCAGTTCCAGGCTTTCAGCTGGGAAAAGTGACACATTCTGAAACTCAGAGTAAAACTTCCCTTTCTCTTTCTGTCTTTGGTCTTCATCTATCATCAAATCAAGATATTATATATATATTATATATATTAAATATTCAAGGAATATTTGATGTTATATCTGATTTATGTGGTGGGAGGTTATACTTAGACCACAGGGCAGATATTTCACAGTTTGAGCAACTTTGCTTGAAGGATGCAAGAGCATCCCATGGTTCTCCTCCAGTGTCCTCCTGGCTGTCCTGCCCAGAGAAATCAAGACTCAAGAAGAGAAGACGTCTATCCTCAATGTTGAACTGAAAAGGGGGGGTGAGGAGAAGGATGAATTCCCTGTCATACATCTCAGCCAAAGACACTAGAGCTCAGAGGTCTCTCTTGGTAGTTTTAAAACTGAAAAGTGGATCTAGGAGTTAAAATGGATTGAGCTGAATTTTGTGTTTTAGTGTAGAGGAGGGAGAAAAGCAAGAAATTTGTCAGTGCATAAAGGTGTATTGTTAAGTCATCACATTTTGAAACTATTGAGCCCTTCCTGGAGATGAAGAATTATTCTGCTAAATCCTCTGAGCCCTATTAACTTGAGCAAGGATAAAGAGTTGAAGAGTCCCTTTGGGGCAGAAGAGATTATGGAATGGAACAGGAAGATCCCAAAGCAAAAACCCCTAGAAACAGTTGTGGGGGAAAGGCTTAGAGTGAGATTCATGTCTTTTTGTTGCATAAATTTATGAAAGAAAGACTCCAGAAAACTGAAGAAGTTGGATCACTGTTTATACACTATGTTCAAAGCAGAATTAGGATCTTTTTACAGCATGATAGCCAAAATTCAAGTGGCTTGTTTTTATTTATAATTAGTGTATAAGTGCATGTTGGCTTTTAGGGATGATCTTATTATGAAGAAAGAAGGAAAGGACAAGCGAGAGTAATGCTTTCTGGAGCTCTGCCCATTCCACAAATGACATTCCCCTCCAGGCTTTCTCAGCAGATCATATTTGTTTTCTACTGAATGGCATACTAGAAGATGAGTTGCATTCATTTAGTTCCTAAAGCAGGGCTTGTTTGCACTCTATTGGAATAGATTTCTGTCTTATTGTCCTAATACACGTTCAGCCCTAATATAATAATCTGATCTAGATTACCAAGTGCTAACAGAGCTGTTATCTATCAGGGCTGAGTTTATCTCAGTGAAGGCGATGATTTCCAGAGGGAATAAGTAAGATTTCAGAGTATGTATGTGAATAATAAATGAAGATACAGGTAGCACATTTCAGTAATGAGGAGGTAAAATGATAATTGAGTGGCTCAAAGTTGCTGTGGACTAAAGTAGATTTTAATTGATAGAGATTAGCAAGGTACGTGATCATTGTGCAAGTTAACTGTGTTGAACTAAGAGGACACAATACTTTTAAGAATTATTTTTATAACAGAGGAGGTGTCATCTTAGATGAATTCAACTCAAGTTCCACCTGGTATGGGAATATTCTGCTTGTCTGAATTCTCTTTGGAGTTTAACTATAATATTTTTTTTTTAATTCTCACATACAACTTTTGCATAAAGTCATTGATTTTCTGGTCTGAGTCATTGCAGATGGTTCTTATAAAAGCCTTGATAAAAGCAATTTTCATAATAAAATCAATGAGGAATTTTTCAAAGCAGCATGCATGAAGTCCAAAATCACAACTCCTGGTGACAATGATATGACTTTTGCAGATTGAAATGTTGACCTTTTGTTTTGGAGATGGCCTTGGTTTTGTGTCAGTGAGGTAGCAGGTATCCTATGACCTAATTTAGGTGTTCAGCCTTGGTCTTTGTTTGGGATATGAGGCCTTGATCTAATATTTGAGTTTTACTTAATTATTTGATGAGTTGCTGAAAGAAGAGACTGAACAGGTTTGAATGCTGTGACAACAAATATTTGAGTAATAGAATAGTTAATGGGAGTATTTCTATTGGGACTTCAAATTCCATAAGTCTATTTTTTTTGTGCCAATGATAAGAAAGGAGAAAGAACGATCAGTTTTTGTGGTCTCTGTGTGACTTGGTGCATCTTCTACCTGTCTTCAGGGGAGAGGAGACTTTGTTTGCCTGCAATGTAAGTTTGTACTTCTAATGGAGGAGGTGACTTGTGATCCTGACAAATAGGTGACTGTTTCCAATCACCAAAGCGGTTGAGGATTTCTTGGATCCACAGATGTCATCCACATAAAAGCAGGTCATGTAGAAGTGGGTGGCGGAATGAAATCAAGGAGAAAAATAAATCAGGAGGGGGGAAAAGGAAATGTGACTACTAAAAATGTATCAGTTTCAGAAGGAGAAGGATCTGGAGGCTGCTTTCAGAGCTGAGAACGTCACGTTGCGCCAGGGTTCAGAAAAGGGGATGAGCGCTCTGCAGGCTGCAGGAAGTGACCACATAAATGATAGGAAAGGAACAAGGTGAAGCACAAACAAACAAGGCAACAAGGCAGCAGAAGACACAGCCATTTAGCCTATTGGAGATTGCACTTCACCAAACACGATTACAGGGATTTGGGAAGCGAACAGATTGAAACACCTATCTGCACTTACACAAATCTTTTTTTTTTAAAATCTTTCCTGTTCCTCCAGTAGGAGAAACCATTTCTTAATAAGGCCTGCTGCCTGTTTTGGTTGTGCTTTGTAACAGATCCTGTACCAGTTTTCCTAGTTAAATTTGCAAGTGTGCTTCGACGTGACACGCCAAGCAAACAGTCTTGCTTATGGGGATGAATTGCAAAAACAAATAAACCTTTTGCAGATGCTCTTCAACTCTATTTTCAGTGCGGGAAAGTTTTAGTTGTAGGAAAGTTTCTTGTCCTCTTTGGTAGTTACAGGGAGCATCTTCATTCTTGGAAGAAGTTAGAAAATTCCAGCCCTTCTGCTGTTTCTCTTGACCATGAACAGCAGGGACATAGTGCTCAGGGCACTATCCACAATCACTCTGAGTTTTAAAAAGCTGAAAAGTCTTTTAAAAGCTTTAAAAGTCTGTACCTCTTGCAAACAAAAGAGAGGGAAAAAAAGTAAATTACCAAACCCAATTCCTCTGTCCTTCAAACATTATAAACGCAAATGTTTAAGTGCACAAGAGAAAGAGTTACTCTTTCCTTGGGTTTCCAGCACCAGTCTGGGATTTTGCTGGAGACCCTAATGGTGGCTTTTTAGGCCAATACCTTATTTAGCTTTACTGAAAACAAGGGCTTTTCACTTCTAACTGTTCTTTATGATGGAGTTTCCAACTAAAACTTTGCTCTGGGTAGGCTAAATACTTATAATTTTCATTTAAAAAAAATGCAATTTTCCTTACAAAATGGAAAAGATTTAAGATCTGAATGAATTAATATAGATTTTTTAATAACTGTTTTCTCAGTCCTAGATAATCCCTGGGATTATCAGAGTATTATCCTTAACGCAGGAAGACAGAGTGCCTGCCTTGGAGACTTTATTACCTTTGAGCAAGTGTTACTATGGTTTAAATCCTACCAGGGCCTGGAGGAATCCCTCTTCAAAACCAGCCTCTACAACCTTCCTGTTAAACTTGTGTCTCAGAGCTGCTTCTTCTAAAAATGAAAAGAATTGCCTGTTTTACAAATGAGTGAGCAGATGCATGTTTATGAAGGGCGCTGGTGGTACAGATGCCCTGAAAACCACTGTGTGTTTTATTTGTGGGAGCAGTCCTGGAGGTGCCTGGCAAGGTTGTTGGATGATACCTGCAGGAAGGTGATGGCTTGGTGTCTCCTGGGCAGCCTGGTGCATCAGCTGAGGAAGGAGGAGAGCTGGCAGGACCTGCTGGACTTGACATTACTTGGCTGCCCTTGGATGTGTCAGCAGAGTGAGAGTCCTTGTAGGCCAGCCAGCAGTGCAGTAATAGGTCTCTTGGAGAATTCTTGTCATCTCCTGTCTGTAATCCACTACCATTCCCTTTTTTCCCCCTCACCTTTGGCATTCTGGTCTGTATGGCTGGCATGCTGTGGTTGTCATTCTAGGAGAATTTCAGTCCTCTGAGGGAGCAGAGTACTCTTATTTTGAGTATGAGCTGGAGATAAAGGGGAGTTAGAAAGGCACAGTTTTACCTGTGCCTTGCATACTTATCACCAAGTTATTGCAATTATTATTAGCCAGCCTTCAATTATGTTTGATAATTCTGTGTTTGTCCTACCTCACACCCAGAAAGAACCTGATCTTTGCAATCTGGACCTTTACCTCTGTATTTTGATCAGCAGAACTCAAACTGTTCACCGCTCTGCTATGTCTAAACAGGATGATGGGTGAAATGCATATGGACTATGCGCACTGGAGAAAGGGGGGTAAGTATCCTGCTGGCCTTAGTGTCTGCTGCTGCAGAGCCTCCAGGGTGGAGGACAGTCTGTGTGCTCACGCAAAGTGGTCTGCTGCATAGATGGGGAGTTAAGGCAAGGATAATTAAGCATTTGATAACTCAGATATAAGTCCCACATGCCTCTTTTTCACTTTCGGTAGCGTTATAGACGATCCCAAGTGAATTATCAGTTGTTTAGTTGGGCTTGTGATTGACTTTAATTTATTAGTAAATTAGATGTGGACTCATTATTTACCTCATCTTAGTCTTAATCTCTTTCTCCCTTTTTGAAACAAGACTCTTCCAAATCAGAGTGCAATCTTTGAAATGTGCTCCTTTTCCAATCTCTAATGCCCTTTAATTCTTTTCAAGGTAATTTTCATTCTCCTAGCTCACCTGACTCATCACTGTCTTTGACCCTTTATATCTTTGTGCTATTTACACACTGCATTTTCTATTCTTTCATTGCTTTTTTTTTTTTCCCCTCCAGCTTCTGACATCTTTTGCCCAATTTCTTCCTTAAGTGTTTCTCGTAAGGCCAGCAGTCAGGATCCTTAATCAGCCCTGATGCACGAGGCTGGCACTGTGTCCTGCCTTGAGCTGTGGAGGCACAGGAGGCTGTAGCACAGATCAATGGACCAAGCAGGGGATGCTCCGCATTCCCCCCACGCTCTGCCCTTGGGCAGAGTTGATAGTTCAGAAACCCAATCTCAGAGCCCAAACCAAATGAGATTGTTTTCATTAGTCCAGGAAGATCTCGGCTGTGAGACTTAGATGTGAACTGAGGTTAACTTAGGTGGAGTTAAGCAAAATGCTGCTCTGATGAGTGGAAGGGAGGTGGCACTGACTCACTGCAGCAGTGGATGTGGACCACGATGGTCTCTGTTCAGTTTTGGCTGTTACCTTTGCAGGCACTTAACAATGGCAGTGTTTTATTATTTAAAGAGAGAACACTAGCAAAGAAGATAAAAACCCCCTACCACCACGCTGAAAATTTGGCTTATGAGGCCAATATAAGATTAGTGAGTAGCAGGGCAAAACTGCAGCAAAAAGATTGCCAATGTGAAAAGAGAAAGACTGAGTCAAGAAATGAACACCTGTACCCAAAAGAGTAAATCAAAAAGCATTTTTGATCACTGACAATAGTTACAGCAAATTGCTATTCCTGTAGCCCATCTGAAAGACAAAACAAATTTATTTCTGCTCTTTTGGATTGGGTCGAAATGTAAACTGGAAATGTGGACCTGTTTTATGTTCTTTAGAGACTGATCTGAGTGCTTGTTTCTGTCAGGCACTGTCCAGCTCTGCCAATACAATGGAAACAAAGAAAACATCTTTCATTTATGTGCAATGTTCTTAGCTGAATTCCTTGGATTTTTTTCCTGTGAAACCTTTCTTATTATTTTGAAATTATTTCTTCCTGAGGAAAATGGGATGGAGCAGTTGGTTAGGCTGTGTTTGTAGATTAACTATTTGCACACAGGATTCTGGAGTGTGCTCACATTTTCGCTTTATATTAATTTGAATGACATTCTCCCAGAGATTAAACAGTTGTAAAGGCATTGCAGGTGCTGAAACGCTCAAAGATTGGAAGCCCAAGGAAGGAAACACCCATTTTGAACCGGTTTTTAGGGGTGTGTGGGTGGGGGTGCTGGCAAGGGGGCAACAGGCACCGTTTGCACCCATGCATTTTGGTTTGCTGATGTATCCTCGTGGAGGAGCTGGAGGTGGTAGCACAGACTATGGATCTTCAGCTCCTGCAGTTGCCATTTACTTATTTTAGAGTATTGTCATGATCAAAACAAGACAAAGAGTCGTCTGCCAGAAATTCAGGATTCATGTATGGTTTTGAGTCTTTTCAAGTAAAGGAACTTGTGCCCCAAATATCTGGGACAATTCTAAATACGCCTTCTTTGAATAAGTGCTCTGAGGTCACAGGTATGTTAGCTGACAATATGCATTTTGTAGCCTTTTACAGTAATGATAACTGAAAATGTCACTGCCATTATACAGTACATTTTATGCTCTTTGTTGAATGCCCTTAAGCTTCCTGTCCTGCTAAACAAAGCTGCAAATTACTGGTCCTGGGTAATCTTCCCGTGGTGGTTTGATATTTGTGTTTTTAATTGTCAAACCAATTACCGGGCCTTTCTGCTAGAGACGCTAATATTGCTTTGTGCTTAGCCCAGGGAAAAATAATAACCATCTTCTAGGAAATCATGTTTTGAAATATAGGAGTCTAAAAATACATATTTAAAACTCAGGGAAAAATGTGAAAATACTGTTTTTATTTGGCAGCTCGTGTACTTTAATCATAAGGGAATTAATACTGGTTTTCATTTCTGGAAATCTCAGTGCATGTAGGGAGTTCAATCTGGTAGTGGAATATTGTGAAGGAACTTGTAAAAGCTTCGATAAATGTAACAACCTGTGCTGAAAATCATTCTTGAGCTCCTTATAAACAAAAGCAGTGTAGGTTTACACAGTGTCAATGGGGTCCATGTTTTGCTGGGCTGTGAGGTCTTTCAGCACGCTTTCCCTCACACTTCGGCTCTGATCAAGGCCATGGGCTGTTTTAAAGTGTCACTGTAAATGGGAGCATTTGCACTGATTGCAAAGGGGTGCCTCTGCTCACAAACCCAGCCTCTCCAAACGAGTGGAAGGACACCTGGAAAGGCAGTAGCTGGAGGAACGTGAGCCAATTCTTTCAATCAGAGCTACGTGATGGGTCTTGTTTTTCCTCCCACGAGGTTTAAATGATTGTAAAGGCCAGAAACTTCTCTGGGAAATGTTACTGCATTGTCTTTTATCTGTAAGGGAAAGTTGTGTTCTTCCTGCACTAGACTGCTGGGTTTTTCTTGTGAAGATACGCAGCTACGTTTTCTTTATCAATGTTTTCAGTTGTTATACACAGAGAGGAAGTAGTGGGCTGGGCTCCCTTGCGATAAGCTGCGGAGTGGGAATGAATCATCTGTCTAATCATGTGTATTCTGACCAGAGAATAAAATATGATGATCATAGTGAGAAGAAGGATGATAATCGAGCCTATCCATGATTTGGACAGTTAGGGAATTTATTTGAGGATGAGCCACAATACTCCATAGTACAGACACATGCTCTGATTTTACCTACACATTTCACTTTCAATTTTTAAACAGTGTGATCTAATCATAAAAGAAACCCTTTTTAATGATTGCTACTTGCATGTCCTTTGTCTTCCAGCCCATCCAGGTCTTCCTGCGGGGTGGCTTTTCCTTCTGAACTGTGCACTCCATTTGGCATCATTGGCAAACTCTGTCAGGGTACACTTGATCCCATCCTCCATATGACTTATGCAGATATTAAACTGCGTATAGTTTGTAACTAATGAATAGATGCTGACTGTTTAGATACCTCACTCAAGTCTTTTCCATTGAAAATGATTGTACATTTATGGATAAATCGCTGTGTTTTTCTGCTGATGGCTCTCCCATGAGCTGCAAAGGGGGGGCACAAGCCCAGGCAGGCAGTGCAGTCAGTCAAAGCAGTGGTCATTTCTTATTATTGCTCTGTTTGTATCCTGGCGTTACCAAAAAAGGGAAGGATGACTGCCTTCTAATAGGAGATAATTATGCTTTACAACAGAAAATGTAGATTTTAATTTTTCTTATTTTTACATCTCACAAAAGCCGGAATTTTCTCAAGACACAACCATAATAGATACAATTAGATGAAAATTTTGATCCCTTGTTTAATTCGTTCTTTATTTTTAGAAAATGCAATTTTTTTTTCAAATACTTTTTTCTTTTTTTTTAAATTGCAAAAATCCAAAGACAGGAATCTGTTACAGTTTCACTTGGATCAGTTTCATATTAGCTCACCACATGGGAGAGGGAGAAGATCAAGTAATTGGTAGAGTGCTTGTGGAACGAAGTGTGGAGGAATTGTTCACATGCTGGTATGGAGGCCCATGCAATTAAAAATAAATGTCAGTACAGAAGAAACTTTACCACTAAGAGATGCTGAATACCGAGACGACAGAGTTTTGCCCACCTTTGCAGTGTAAAAGGAGGATGTCTTCCTTCTTTATGCCCTTGTGGTGAAATGTAATTAGAGAATGATATAATATAGAGAATGTATGGTTGAACACTATTTTTAGACTCATAGTGCTGTAGATGTTTAAGAACAGCTTGCAAACTGATTAGTTTTAAATCCCGTAGTGTGAATAGTTTCTGTATTAAAAAAGAAACCTGCCAGGTGGAAAAGATATTGCTGGAGAGATCCACTAGGAATGGAGTGCTGCTTCTCCACAGGAATACTTTTGTGGTCAGACCCGTTTTCAATACGGTCCTGCAAAAGTATTTTGTAGTGTTGAAAACGAGGTGACAAAACTTTTCCTGTTTTTCACTTGGGAAATTTAATTTACTATTAATTTTTCATCACGTATCCGACTAAGTGAAACTTTTGAAGCTCAGTGCGTAGATGAACTGAACTGAGCAATGAGCTTCAAGCCTGCCCATGGCAACAGGAGCGGGATTGTTTCCTTCCTGCAGAAATTTCTGGAAAGGCAGCGGTTCGGATTGTTCTTTGATGGAATTCCACTGTCTTTGGAGAATGTGCAGCAGGAACACGTTTGGCTCAGTGTGTTAGAAACCATCACACCCCGAAGCCCACGTGCCTTTGGCATAAGGAACAGCATCATGTTCTTCCCTGCAGGACTCCAGCCCCTCTTGTGCTGCACTTCCTTGCTCAGTGTTTGGCAAAACCAAAAATTGCCCAGTCCTGCATCGTTCCCTCTGCTTTTGAGTAGCAGGAGTCCAGGACGAGGCTTTTGGGGACAACCAAATATTTTGTTAATATGTCCATGACTTATTAATGTCATTACATGAATATAATGAAAGAAATGTCGCTGTGGCTGTATCTGCCATCTTCTCTTTTCCTGCCCAAGCCATACTAATTTGCATGCAGTGCTGTTATGTGTTTCCCTCACCTTCATCCCCATGTATATATTTTGACCTTTTCTTATTTTCAAAACCCTAAGCAAGATTTTCAATAGAAGCCTTTTTTTTTTTTTTCATTATTTCAGACATGAAAGGATTTGTTCATCTAGGGTCCCTAAAACTGGTGCTCTGGGATCTGAGAGGACCAAAATCAAGATTATTCACATTTTTGCCTTTTCTCCTTGCTTCTTTTTTCCTCCCATCCCCCCTTTTTTGTTTTATTTCCCTCTTTTTGAACCTTCTTCATCTTCTTTTCTCTCTGAATGCAAGTAACATGTTTCTTCCAACTAATTTTTTTCTGATTATGGCACACAATGTGTTAGGTCATTTTAGTCCATAGAATAATAATTTATTTAAGTATAGATTACTAAGGAAAGCTTTTATCCTAGAATCCTTCCTGTGAAGATAACTGCCCTAGTGAAGATTATTTTAAGTGCTGAACGTTGTCCTCATATTTCTTTTGGCAGATGCCTTAGAATTTATGCATCATCTTTTAAGAACAGGACTCTCATAAAATGCCAAACCTCTCAAGGATCCACATATTGCTTTAAATCGTATTTTATTCCTTGTTTCTGTGATTATGTCCTCTGTATGAGCCAGCTTCCTCAAGACTCTTTACCCTTCCCACATCAAAACACCTTACAGCAAACCATATCCCCCTTGATGTTCACTGGCCGGAGGCAATATCTGCCCTCTGGTTCTTGCTCTCACATTTTCACTTGCATAGGACAACAGGCCGTGGGGGGAAATCCTTGCTCCTCCACTCAAAGCTCTTTTTCACATATCACAAACGTTTTAAAGTTTGCCCAATCCTTTTCTCTTCAACACTTAGGAGAAGTCGTGTCAAATTGGCATGGAACGTGAATGTGCAGCCCTACCTGTGAGCTCCACTGAGGACTACGCTGTGACTGTGGGAGGTGCCAGGTACTTGTGCTGTATCGAACCTGTGCCTCCAGAAATTCCCACACTTTCTGCTTTTTGGCATGTCTGGTGCTCATCTTAATACTGATGGTGCATGTGATAACAATGGCACGGGGTTTATGGCTTTTCTCCATTTTCATTGCTATCAGGTGTCATGAACTTGAAATTTATTCAACTACTTTTATAACTGGAGCAAAAAGGGATCTTGCCCGCTTTTTATTCCATTTTCCTTGTTCCTCAGCTGGAGCAAAGCCAGCTCATGCGACTGTGGGCCCTCAGCTTTACATATATCAAAGGAGGAGCTTTAAATCTTGCTACATATTTTATTTCCTTGCACAATACTAAAATGTAAAAAAGAGAAAGGAAATTCAGCAAAAATATATGATTTTAAACACCACGTGACATGAAATGTTGCACAGGAGTCAGGGCAGACACCTGACCTGCACCTGTCATCCTACACCATTGGGATTAAAGAAACTCATGCCTGAAAACACTTCTGGAAAATACAATCTTACTTAAAGGCAACAACTGCGTGTTCCACTCCCATCTCAGTGAGAAATGTTTTAATGATGAATTCGCATGCAATTAAAGAATTACTGTTTAAAAAGCATGGCAGGAGTGCACTGTTGTGACTGCAATGGCAGAGCTCAGCCCTGTGTAACCCGCGCCCCAGCCTAAACCCCGAAGGATGGAACTGTAAATCAACCCAGGGACATGAGCAGCACCTGTTAATTAGACAAAAAAAGCCACTTTATTGATGTGGTGAGCTTTATCTTGCCTGGTTACCTGCCTGTAGATAATCCTCTTTCCTGAATAGTCATCTCCAGAGCAATTTAGCTGCTCCCTTGTTCACATTACTCATTGTCTTGAGGATCTTTGTGCACAGAGAGGAAAAGGACTGTTTGGATTTTTTGCTGCCTCTTGTCCTCCAGCCATGCCAAAGAAATATGTAGCATTTTTGTTCAGGGCAGGCAGAAATAAAGTAAGAACAAAGAGGAAAGCTAAATTTCTACCTGTCTGCCAATCTATGTGAATTATGTCAAACGTTCTTGGTAATCGAACCGCATTTGCATTTATAAATTTCATCAGAGACATAACGTAAATATATCCATAGGCACAAATGGCTGAAAAATTAGCTTTTCTCCCACATAATGTACTTCCAATTATACTTTTGGCAAAATACTAGGAGAGAATAATTCATATATAACAATCTTCAATATTTAACTATCAGATATGTCTTTCTAATTAGGAATTCAGAAGACATAAAAAATCATTAGAGGAATAGCTGTGTGAAAGCTCACGGAACTTCTGGTCCCAGCACGATTCTGCTGTTCTAGGACTTGGCAACCAAACTCTTGTCACTGCTTTCAAACATCTGAGTGTCTTCAGGTCTGGTTTGACTTCCTTTTGCTGAGGAAGCACACCCAGTTCTCCAGTTATGCTTCAGATTAATTGACCACGCGTCTTTGTGGTCTAAATTGCTGTTTCTGTTTGTAGAAGGCAGTTTTCAAAATAAACCAGTGTTTTCCAGTTCCAATTTCATCGTAATGATATCTTGAGTTCAGGAGATAGTAATTGCACTGCTGTCCATGTGTGAAAATACCATGAATTCCAGTAAATGAATTTCATAGTTTCTCTGTCCGGAGTTCAAATACTGTAAATTCCTTTATTTGAGCTGAAGGAAAAATGGGAAGCTTGTAGAAAGTGCATAATGAAAACAGAAAAAACCCCTAAAATTCTGCTTAAGCAGGTGGTGATGCAGTAAAAATACAGCACCATTTACTTCTCCAAACTGTGAATCATCAGAGCCTGTGTTTTTGCTTTATAATTTCACTATTTCCTTTCTGCATTGTCGGGGATCCCACATACCTGTGCTTCCATCTTTCCAGCTACGAGCTTAACCCTCTACATTTGCAGTGTGATACTCCTAAAGAAGGGAAAGCTGTCCCAGAAAGCTTTTATTAGTATGTAGTCGTGGCAACAGATCTCTGAGAAAACAGCATGTGTTGCATCTTCCTCTATGTTGCAGGATATTGTGATGTAGAAAAAGAATCATGTCAATAGGAAAAAGGCTTTTATCTTGATAGAAAAAGGGCATTTTGCTTGCAAGGTAATATTAGAAAGCTGCATGCCTACAACTGCCAATGCACTTGTTAGCATTCAATGGAATTGTAGTGATAAAAATGGGATATAAATATGGGCTTTTAAAGGAAAATTGAAACTGTTTGGGAAAAAGAAAAAATCAACCCTGACTTTGGCTAAATAATTCCCTAGAAAAGTCTCTACTGTAAATTTGGGGCAATAAAATATTGTATAAAAATAGATGGAAAATTAAACTAATGTGAGATTTCTTATAGGGATTTGGCTCAAAGTAACAATTGAAGAAATAGCACAAGATGTGTCCCAATGCCAGCAGGGATGTCATTTATTCCCTGGTGAAGTGCAGCATCTTGATCCTGGTGTGGTCAGTCTGAATCAACGACTGTCCTGAGTGAAGTGTTCATGATTATTGGAAAAGGATCTTCTCTCTGGACGTAACTGCCCTTCAGTCTGGTAGGTTTTTGGCCTTCTTTGCAGAAGTTTAGAAGCTTGATCTCAGGTTAAATATGGTTTGAATTTATGGGTGTGCTATAAGCAGATTCCATAGGTCAATATTTACACTGAAGCTGAGTACAGACCACCGACATCTCATGCTGGTTTCAGGACGGAGAGTGATATGAATTTCACACATTATGACACCTCTTTTTATCACCTGCTCTACAGCTCCTGTCTTAAGGGCCAGCAGCCTGAAGGGAGGATGTGATGGATTGCTGGTGAAGACAGGTAGAGGGAGAACTGAAGTTCATCTTCCCTGTCACAACTCAGACAGGTGGCATCATCCAGGGTCCACCTAATTGTCTGATTGTAATGATCTCTTCTGGAGACAGCATACGGTCTGTACTTGAAGCATTCCTACAGCTCTGGAAAGATGTGCTTGTGCCTGATTCTTTTGTGTCTCTGGAGAGCTCAAACTGCAAAGCTCTGTTTCCAGTGGACTTAATCAGACAAAACCAGTAAGTCTAAAGTACATCTGAGAACCTCAAACAGCAGCGACAAACTGCAGGGGTGGGAGAGGAAGTGTGAAGGTCACAGTCCCCATGTGCAGGCTCTTCAGGATGATTTGCCATGGATAGCTCCTTGTGTTACCACAGCCAATAAGTCACATGAACATAACCAATTACACCCTGAGTAATTCCAGGCCTGACAAAGGGCAGCGCTTGTTCATTCAGCTTAAAGTTTCTAATGAGCTTCTTGCGCATCAATATTCCTGGAAAACACCCAAAACCGTCTCGTCAAAGTGAAAATGGCATTTTATCTTTGAAATTAGGGTTAGAGAATTTCATTGCCCTGAATATTCAGTACTTCTCTCATCTGAGCTCTGCTCATTGCTCATGCATGTAAAATATTAGTGGCATTCTGGGTACTGAATTAAATTCAGTCCTTGCCATTTGCAATTCTACTCACTTTGGAGGTCACCAAATGGGGCAAGGCTGCCTTTTAGTTTTAAAAGCCATGTAAACTTCTCCCTAGCCTGCTGCCACCTATCAGCCCAGGGAGCACTGTTGTTTGTCTGCTGGGAATGAAGTGCAGCGCCCAGCAAATTAGCTGGCTTTGAGAAAACCCCGCCATGAATCCTTGGAACCTGATGTGCCAGTTGGATTAGCAATAGGAAGCTGCAATGTAAACTATCCACACGGCTGCCACAAGGACCCAGGGAAGAGGAGTGCCAGGGCTTTCAGCGTCCTGAATTTTTACTTTCCTGTCTTTCTTGCTTTCAGATTCGCCTCCCCATTGTGTTTTTTCCCCTTTAACCCCAGTTCTGCTTGTCTTTATCGTGGTGAAGTTACCCAGCACAAAAGCAGTTCCTAGAGATGACAGTCTTTTAGACTTCGAACACTGCATTAAACTTAATTATGATTGTTATAAATACCAATTGCTAATAATGTACAGTTACGTACACGTCTGACATGCTGAGTGACATGTAACATGGCAAGATAAAAAAAGACTCAATTAAGACTACAAAATTGAAATCTGTGAGGTTAAATATCCTCACGTGTACCCTATGCTGGGTATTCCTTTGCGTAAAGACATATTCCTTCCCTGTTATTTTTGGTTACTTCTTTGCATCTATTAAAAAAAAAAAAAGAAAAAGAAAAAAAAGAGTGAGAAAGACAACCAAGCCCTCACATTGTTTCTTAAAGTTTCAGCTAATACAATAAATTGCCCATACTTTCATTTTTGTATGAAGCTGTGCTTCCTCTGAATTGTCTTAATCTAGTTTGGTGACACCCACAAAAATCCTTCTTTTTTTATATGTAAAACCCTCTACTAAAGCTGAATAGAACACCATAAAATTAATTGGAGATATTCCTGGATAAAAAGCTACAGGCCCAAAGATCCAGACAAATCAGCAGTGAAACTACTGGAGTTTCAAATCATGTCAATGTTTGTCCTGTTCACAAGAGGGTAAAACATAACTACAGATAAAAACTTTGGAAAGCAAAGGTCTATAGGCATGTGACAGTAGGCACAGACAATACCCTTTATGTAGTACCAAATGTGCATTTAATTGAGAGCACATGGTAATGCAGGCATGGAGTGACATGTTTTTTAGAGGATTTTTAGCTTCCTAGAATATTTTAGAATATTTCACTACTATTACATTTTACAGAAAGACCATTTTTCCCTTCTTCCTAGACAAACTATAAAATGAACCTCCTTGTTGCTCGAAGCCCAAATCCCATGGCAGGTTAAAGATACGCTTTGTTTTAATCACACTTAAATCTTGCTGAGGTCAAAGGCGGATTCTCAAGTGCTCAAACCTAAGCAGGAGTTAAGTGTTTTGCTGGAGTGAGTTGGAATGAACACCACTTTGCTGGATCAAGGCCTCACGGATTCAAGGTGGGATTAGTTGTCTGATTACAAGTAGCTCTTTGTGTTTTATTAAGTTGGAATCCAGAGAAAATGCTGCAGCAGCTCTCCAAAAAGAGCTTTGGATAGTCTTCTCTAAAGAATTATATTTTTTTAATTATTAGTCTAATTTTTTAAAACATCCTGATGATCATGCATTCTTTCTGTGCACGTTCTTGTCGTGCTCTCTGCCCTTTGTGTGTGTTTATTGTTGTTTTTCTCCCTTGATGCATACTAGAAGTTAAACAGTAAAACAGGATAAACAAGCAGGTATTATGTGATAATTGAAGCCTTAATGTCAGTGTTATGATGCAAGTAATGCAGCTCAAGGTCTCTTATCCTTCAGTAGCTAGACTGTAATTGCCTGATGATAATCATGATAACTGCACTCCCTGGAGTTACTTTACTGCTGTTGAGTAATATCTTCTGTATCTCTTGCATGAGCATGATGAAAACCTCCACGTTCAATTATTCTGCTGAAACTCGAGTGATTACGATGCATGTTCCCTGCCACAGTGATTTGCACAAATAGAAGTTTTATTCTACAAAGAAGCATAATATTTTAAAGTGGAAGTAATTAAATACGAGGTGGAAACGTCACTCATTGCTAATGCAGGGTCTTCTTGTTTGCAGAGCAAACATTTAATTACCTGCATGTTATCTGCATTACATCTCTCAGCAAGTGTGGTTGTAGCAGTAACTGATTATATTAAGTGGCTATTTTTGAAAAATAAGGTTGCAAGGAGTAATCGGCTCAGGTCTGGCATGAGGGGTGAATGGAATTACACGCTGTTAATTGTTTTGGCAAGTTTGTCATTGTATTAATGATGATGCCTTGTTCCCCAGCACAGCTACAGCCAGGCTACAGCTCACCCACACAGCCCAAGGGGCGCTGCATTTGTCCACGACAGCACCATCGTTTAGACCATCTAAACCAGGGACAGTTATTGGTGTGTTATGAATAACATTTTCATGACGGATATCACAGTGGATTCTGGATAATGAGGCTTGGTTTCTTATGCAAATTGTCAGAAACAATTTCATCTTGGAAATGGGCAGAAATATGCCGGGGTACTTTTTATTGCTTCCCTGGGAGGTGAGGAGTGTTGAAATACAGACTGTGGAATGTCTCGGTAACAATGGCTCTTGCAGGAGACCGAGACTGTTTTGTGGCTCTTGAGCAGCTATTTCTGTACTTTTGTGATGATGTGTTGGATGCAGGGATGGCAATGGCCAAAGGCTATGAAGATGATCCGGGGACTGGAGCACCTTTGCTATGGAGGCAGGCTGAGACAGCTGGGGTTGTTCAGCCTGGGAAGACCTTAGAGCCACTTCCAGCACCTACAAGAGAGGGGATTTGGACAAGAGTCTGGAGTGATAGGACAAGGGGGAATGGTCTTAAGCTGAAGGAGAGCAGGGTTAGATCAGATATTAGGAAGAAATTCTTCCCTGTGAGGGTGGGCAGGCCCTGGCACAGGTTGCCAAAGAAGCTGTGGCTGCCCCATGATCCCTGGAAGTGTCCTAGGCCAGGTTGGACAAGGCTTGGAGCAACCTGGGCTATTGGAAGGTGTCCCTGCTAGAACAGAATGTCCCTAGATGATCTTTAAGGTCCCTTCCACTCTATGATTCCTTGAGTAGGAGCACCCATTCCTGAAGAATGCACAAATGCAGCAGAACCAAAGGAAATTTTTTTCCGACTGGCAGCATCTGTCTCCAAGTGTTGAGGCAGGAATGAAGTGTTGCAAACCACTGATGCTCGTTGTGTCCCCAACTGATCGTGTGAGTTTCTAGGCAATTAAAAGTGAGCTAAATTCTTCCCTGCCCTCATAAGATGATAGACTGATACCTTTGGAAAAGTTTCACCAGTTTCAGGGGAGCTTCTCCCAGTTGCATCAGTTCTATTTTATTGTGCTTTCCTGAAGCTCGAAGTAATCAGAAGGGCATGTATTTGTATATATCCAAGTTAAAATATGTTTACATTGTAAAGCATACTAAAAGAACAGCTGAAAAGAACATGCTTTTCGGTGACTGCAAAAGTTAGTAATCTTTTTGGGAAGCACTCTGCATTGTCCTAAGATGATGATGGTTCCAAGGACAAAAGTCCAATGTAAAACCCCTGTGAGGGGTTCACTCCTTCGGAAGTCTAAGGCAGCCTTAAAGATTTGAGGCAACATATTTCCTATTACAAGTGGAAAATGCATTTTTAAGGCATGACAATGAGTATGTCCTACAGCTGGGTTTGGAAAACATCTCCTGCAAGTCATCCCTGGTTTCTCCCTCCCTCTGTTTCGATTTTGAAGCCATTCATATAGAACTATGCAAATTATTTTAAATAAACCTCAGGCTGATGCCACTGTTTGAAATGTGTAACAACACCGTGAAAGACATCAGCACGCTGATTAATTTGTTTCCAACACAAGATCAGCATTTTTCATATATTTTTTTTTTTAAAAAAGGGAAGATTTAATCCATGAGAGAGCAGCAGCCCTAGCATTGTGCTCAAGGATCCATGTCCCCCTCCTGTGTGGGGAGCACAGGGAGGATGAGGGATACACTAATAACATTTTTCTGCCGTAACCACCTCCAGTTTCTTCTTCAGACGCTTTGTTTCCTGCACTAATATTCTAGTTCTCTCAACATAATGAATGAGCTTAGGGACTTGCAGGAGTTTCAGTACCATTTGTTTTTCATCCTAAAGGAAAATACAAACCCCTCTGTCAGACAGGACTCTGCATAAAAATAAGTGCTTTCTGCAATACAGAAGTTGAAGGTGACCTACAACAATAACTGACACAAACTATTTTAAGCTGAAAGTATTCCTCCCTAAGTTTTGTTTGTTCCAGGTAACGTTTCCTCTCATGATTTAAGGACTTTGTAGTATTCAAAGCATATGCATTTAAAGGATAGTAGATAATTGAGCATCTTAATGGATTGTCTTTTAGCTATCAAATATTGTTTACTGATTTACTTGGTGGGAAAACATTGAACTTTTATAAAAATGGAGGTCTTCATTTGACTTTTAAAATCTGAGAATGAAAGCAAGTGCTCTTCCAAATCAAAAGCTGTTAAAATCTTTTATTCAGTCAAAAAAGGTGTTTATGTTTCCACCCTATTGAAGAACAGCTCCGCAAAGGAAGTGTGAAAGGAATAATTTAAAATGAGAACAGAATCAAGACATTCCATTTAAAAGGTAAGAAGCTTGCGTGTTTCTCCCATTTCTGGTATTTTTTCTTTCTATTTCTTAACTCCATGTTATCTATCAACAATATTTTTTTCTTGAAAACTTTGGTGTAAATTTCTTTGCGTAGCTTCACCTCTCTGTGAGAAAGAACATGCTTTTTAATATGACTTTGTCCTATTGATCAATATTTATGCTATTAAACAAACAGTTTTATAACAACCTGTCTGTTCCAATACTGAACGAAAATATTTTTCTTTTCTATAAATTGCTCCTTTGCTTCTCCAGTTTATTGAGAGAATAAGTTACTTTATTTTTTTCAGTAACAAAAGTCAACGCCCACAACTGGAAATCCTTGGGGAGTTGGTAGGAGTTGGGGCCCACAGAGATGTCACGGTTGGATTAGGAGTTGCCTGGTCCCTTGAATTCAAATTTTCCCTCAGTTTCCATAAAAGCAGGACTGAGGCCCATAGATGCACAAAGCTCTTAACAGGCTAATTAATATTCACAAAAGGAAGCCAGGAATTGGAAAGATGAACTAATGAGAAATGATTAAGAGTTAAATATGCATGGCATGGCTTAACAACTATTAAAGCAGAGGACACAGTAGTTGCCTGCAAATACAGAATGTAAATAGAAGGGGCAGAGGAATTAGTGAGGTTGGTTCTGGAACTGATGAAATAATATGCAGTAAAGTTGTTGTCTTTTTGCTTATTAAACTTTCCCTTAAGCTCTAACGTAATAGGGGTTACTCGAAAGAAAAGTGAGAAGGAAGTTTCAGAATAATAGGATGACTGGAAAAAGATCAGATTTTAATGACACTTCACACATCTGAAATAATTAAAAAATGCAAGAAGGAAGACCTTTGGGGTCAGAGGAGTGTTTGGCTCAACGTTAGCACAGCCATCAAGGGAAACCCCACCACATCCCAACAGTCAAACTGGAGCAGCACTAGGTGGGTGGCTCAGGAGGACGGTGGACCTCAGAGGGATCTTAACAGACTGGAAAGACTGGCCACTGGAAAACTCAGAGTCCAGCAAAGGCCAGCCTGGAGTCCATCACCCAAGGACAGGGATCGCCCTCCTGGGATGGCACGGGGGAAGCTGCATCCCCAATGCTACGTCTTGTTTCAGGAGATGCGCACAAGAAGGAGAGGCTACCAAGGTGGATGGGAGCACCTCCTCACCTGCAAGGAGAGATTGGGATGCTGGCTTTGCCTAGCCTGGAGAGAGAAGGGTGGGGTGGACTGGACCAAACCTAATAACAACCTCCTCCAGCTCTTCTCAGAGAGGCACAGAGGAAGGACAAAAAGGCAAAAAACCCACATATATTGCAAAAAGGGAGATTCAAATTGGACACCCAGTGAAAAATTGGCACGGTGAAGATGCTTAAGCACCAGTGAAGGAGCCCGGAGGGGCTTTGGGGATTTTCTAAACCCAAGTGGAAGCATCTGCGGGTACTGTGACCTCACAGAGAAAGCTTCCAGCAGGAGGCTGCACTGGGTGACCTCCAGCCCGAGTTTTCCTGGGATTTTTGCAATGGCCTGAGGATGCGATTGCAGCTGGGCCTCTGCTGAAGGAGGGTGATCAGAGAGACAGAGTGAGCGGGAGAGAGGGAGCAATCTGACCGATTAACTGTATATAAGGAGGATTTCTCAGTGGAGTTGAGAAGAAGGTTGTGGTAAAAGATTGCACATATTGCAGTCAAACTCCTGTGCAGCCCAACAGGGGTTTGGAGGACTCCATAGAAAGCTTGCAGCTAACAGGGATGTTCCTACAAGGAACCCAGGGGCATGGAAGAGCCATATGATCCCACCCTGCATTGTCATCAGAAGTCAGTTATGAGAGATTTTGTGTTGGTAATTGTTTCCTATATTGTTTTGACCAGATTAAAAAATGCAAGTCTACCGCATGATTTTTTTTGATATTTATTGTTCTAGTTTAGTTGACAAATTGATGCTACTACAGAGCCAATGTTCTGTTAAATCTGGTTTGTTTGAAACAATACAGGTGAAACACTAGAATAATTGAAGTTGCTGCCTATTACACTGTTTAAAGTGATTCACCTGCCCTTGCATGCATTCAGCAAGATTTACTTTAATACCCAGTGCCATACAATAGAACATTTCAGAATAACCTGCATATTTAAAATGCTGTAATTCTGTTTGGCAAGTCAGCTAAACAAAGTGCAGGCTAAGAGTGGCAGAGCATGCGCCTGCACAACACAGCTCTGGAGCCCAGTTTGTCGGTGGGGAGACAGCACAGCTGTGGCCTGGACATACTGGTGAGCTTCAGAGGTGCAAGGTGAGCCCTTACATTTGATCCCTGAAAGCATTTCGAAAATAAACCAGCGTAGAAGTATAATTAGAAGTATGCTAAAAATCCTGATTGATGATTTGCTGACACAGCAGATTTCTGCCATCTCTAGAATATATGTTGTTTTAAAATTGCACTATACACCCCAGGCAGCTTTACTTGAGAGGATATAAAAGAAACAGTGGATGAAAACGAGAAAATTTCAGTCCAGCCATGGATTGAATATTGTTGATTTATATTGGCAGTGGTCATTTCTGTGCTTAGAAGTTCAAGAGTTCCTTTAAATCCATATCTTGCTGTAACAATATTGGGTCAGAAAGCATCAACTTCATCTAGGATAAAACCCCCACTTTATGCCTTTCTTACAAGAAATAGTATTATTGCAAACTTGAAGTATGGAAAAAAGCCATTATTGCCTCCAAGGTGGTATGCCATCTTAATAAGACTTATCTTCAAGACAAGAAAAACCGTACTTTTCAAATCCCACACGCATTATAAACCACCACTTACAAAACCTTTGTTCTAAAGTGCTGGCAATTTTACCTGGGGCAGACATTTTACTGCATTTAAAAGGTCTCCACAGGATACTACTAAATCTAAGGTGAACCGTAAAGGACTATGGATACAATGAAATTTAAAGTTTTTGTTTTAACAAGTTTGTTGGTTTTATTCTTTTTTTAAAGAAAATGTAACTTCCATCCTGCCAATATAATCTTAGTTTATATTTAATATCCTATTTTAAGAGAGAAATGGCTAGTGAAACGAATAAATGGATGCTTTTTCAAGAAATATCATTAGAAAACACAGCATTGTGGCAATTAAAGCAAATAGAGATTTGAAGTATACTAACAACATAACCGGCAATCTCTTTGGGTCCTGAGCCAGAAAAGGCCATCTGGCATTCCCAGGGATAGCATGAATAAGAGCTGCCACGTTTTATTGTGTATTGATAAGGTCTGGTAACTGCTGGATTGCTCCACCTGAACGTGAAACTGCAGACATGGTGTGTGACACTGAATCACGAGTGGTGGTTAACGCAACAGAACAAGAACATCACTGGGCACACAGCCTTCCCAGTCAGGATCTGCCCACTGTGCTCCAAAGACCTGGAAATTGGAATCCTGCGACCAAAGTGCTTATCTGAGATAAACCAAACAACTAAGGGACTGTTTATGCACAAATAGATCCGTTCCCTGAGATGTTCGACTGACTGTCAGACCTGGCCTGCAAACCGTAACTCCATGGCAAGGGTGGGTCATCGTGAGCAGCTCCATGGATTTAATCATGGAATGGTTTGTGTTGGAACCAACCTTAAACATCATCTTGTTCCAACCCCCCGGTGACATCTTCCACTATCCCAGGTTGCTCCAAGCCACATCCAACCTGGCCTTGGACACTTCCAGGGATCCAGGGGCAGCCACAGCTCCTCTGGGCAACCTGTGCCAGGGCCTGCCCACCCTCACAGGGAAGAATTTCTTCCCAATATCGGATCTAACCCTGCCCTCTGTCAGTCTGAAGCCATTCCCCCTTGTCCTGTCACTGCAGGCCCTTGTAAAAGGCAAGGTCAAAGCCTTCTGAAAGCATGAGATGGCAGACTGAGGCCAAGTGGGTTCTCACTGCACACGGAACAAATGCAGCCCAGGAGGAGTCTGCAACCTATATCTTATATCCTACATCTCCAGCAACCTGGGTTGAAATAACACAAAGCTTGAGTGAGAGGGTTTTTTTGTGAGCATGTGGACGGGGAAGATAATGGAAAATGAAGTTTTATGATTAACTTCGTCTCTGAGTTAAAAAACTCATGTTAGGATGAGTCTAATGTTACTCTTTCTAATGTTTACATGTAATCAGCAAATGCCTAACTCCTGAATTGCAATCCCACAATTTACATTGGACTGTTCACTCTTTAAAATGTTAGAAATATTCATATAAGTTTGTTATGGTTGAGAGCTTTCAGGGTAGTAACTGGGAGACGTATGTTTAATAGCAGTGTTAAAAAAAAGAAAAGAAAAATGGTGCCAGAAAGGTTTCCTATTCTTCCTCACCGGTCATTTTCCTGGCATATATTTGGATGTCTCTCAGCTTTTTATACCCAGGAGCAGAGGTTATAATAATGGCTTTAAATGTGTAATCTCGTGCAATAAAACCCCTGCCATTAATGCAAGGTTAAGTACCTGATTTTGAAACCTATGAAGGTCAGGAAAGAAGGAGATAAAATTACCAATGCAATTTAGCTTGGAAGTTTAATGTATTGAACAGAGTTTACAACTGCACACTGTAGTGGAGGAACATCTGTCCCAGTAAAATGAAAAACATGTTTATAATGACTTAAGTGTTTCCCTGACTGATCAGGACACAGAGAAATCAATACCAAGCTGAGGCAGAGCCACGTGGTGGGGAAGCTGCAGTTCCTTGGGGCCAGTGAATTGTCAATCCTCCCCACGGGCCTTCCCAGGAGCATGAGTTTATAAGACTCCACTGCACAATGGAATATAGATATAGATAGATATAGATATGGCTGGGCACTGGCTCAGTTCTTTGGACAGAGAAGAAAAAGTCCTCTTCGATCAATTAATCAGGTTTTAGCCTCAGGCTTTAGACTGCTGTTGTCTGGTGGGATTTCTTGTACCATCCTGGGCAAAAGTCTGAAATAGCAACTGGAGAATGCTTGTACAATACGGACCAGTTATTTTTGGAAGATGACAGCCTGTCTTGTCCAATGTTTCTACAGAATCTATAAAAACAGCAGGAAGAAAATTGCCTTCCTTTAGCTTTCCTCCCTGGTTTTTTTTTTTTTGACCTTTATGAAGCCCAGTTAAATTCTTCTGTCGCAGAATCCTCCGCAACAATTTGGCCATACCTTTTTTTGAACTTGATCTTGGTAAGTGGCTTGGTTCTTGCCTGATGTTCTCTTTCTTATGTGATTCATTTTGTCTCTTTCTTGGCTGTGAAACATTATGTCAGAATTCCATACAAAAGAAGTTTCCAAAAGCGTTTATAGTTCCTTTGCTAGCAGTGTGTCCTGCCACAGCAGTACTTCAGAAGAGGGAACGGAAGTGACAATATCTCAAAGTGACGATATCTCATTCAATGCAATGATTTTAGTTTGCTTTTAATTAAGTTTCATCCTTCCTCCCTTGGAGCTGAGTCTCCTCTGAGGCTTGGCACAAGGTTTGGAAGTAGTCACCACAATTCACATCGGCTCAGTGAAAACTGCAGCAAGGCCCAAATCGCAGCCAATCTTCCAGAAATGCCGGAGTCATCTCCGATGGGTGCCAGCTGTTTGAAATGAGTCAAAATTCGGCTTGAACTTAGTCTCAGTCAGACCTGAGTTTTGGTTGTATTGAGCTAATATCCCCCCAAAAAAGTGTGGGTAGTGATGTGCTAATTTGATGTGTATCGATTCAGTGTGAGCTTTTGAGGAAGCTAATTCAAGGACTCACCTTATCAGAGGAGAGAAGCTGCAGTTCAATAGAAATAATTTCATGCCTCTTGGGTGATCTTTGCAACTGTGGATTTGCCTTGTTTGCCCCCTTCTTTCCTCTCCACCCTGTCATCACCAGAATCACAGAATGATTTACGTTGAAAAAGACCTCTAGGTTCATTAAGTTCAACTTTGACTCATCATCACCTTGTCAGCTAGACCATAGCACTAAGTGTCACATCCAGCGGTTTCTTGAACACCTCCAGGGATGGTGACACCAGCACCACAATCACCCTGTCCTTGCCACTCTCCTTGCTTGGCCTCTTTCCTTCCCTTCTCACACCTCTGCTTTTGTATGTCCACCTCCTTCATCCTCGCCACTGCAAATGATGGGGAGCTGGGCTGAGGCAATAAGGAAGGAGCTCTTCTTTCCTGGATTCTTGCACACAGCACGTCCATGCCAGAGCCTTTGATTGCCCATTACCTCATGGCAGCTCACATATTGGTAAACAATCATTTGGATAAACTCAGAAAAATTATTACAGGCCACAGATGTTAGTTGTTTCGCTGGAAGACTATCAAAAATAACAGGGAAGAGAACTGTTGCCAGACTGGGTCATCATGTGCCAAGAATGAGTTTCTACTCACAGCATAACTCAAATTCAGGTCAAAACCAAGACTCTGCTCCGTGTGCGGTGTAAAGGCCCAGGTGTTTCACTGGTGAGGTTTGGTGCATCACTGACACGTGCAGGATTCAAAAGCTGTGATGGTGAGCAGTGTGGAAGGAAGTAGAGGAATGCAGGGAGGCAGCTGAGTTCTTAACTGGGCTGGTTCCCTGCTGAGACTCACCTGGGTGGTGCTTCTGGAGGAACAGTTGCAGTAGGTACTGGTGAGACTGGTGGACCACGAGGGATTTGTTCTCCATTAATCCGCTTCATGAGGTTATCCTTATAAAGGGAAGGTGTTCAAAACAAGGGAAGCTCTTTATACATCTTAATAATGGAAGTCATTGAAGCATAGAATACTTTAATGCCTTTGTTGAATCTCTGAGGTAAATTTATGGCAGATTTGGGATTAAAATTGATGTTTGCTCTCCCTACTAGTCCTAAAGTCAGTCTCACACAGACCTAATGGAGTCTTTTTGACTCAATTCTGTCTTCCAAGCAGTATGTATTGTTAACTCATCCCTACAATGTGTTCTGCTCCCTCCTATGGTAAACAAGAATTAATCGTGTATATTGGGAAATGAAGTAAATAAGAATGGGTGCTAATCTTAAAAAAGGAAAACAAAACCAAAAAGATACCCACCAAAAACCTGGAGGAGAACAACATAATTGTCAACAGACTGACCAGTTTCTGTCCCTTGGTGCAAGCAAGATGTTGCCAGAAGATTACTATTGCATAAAAGTCTCTTGGAGAAGGCCAAGTCGAAGAATGCATCGCACTTAAAAGAGTATTTTTTCCAAGAGGTGTCTTCCTTCAGCTGAGCCTTGAGACTGGTCTCTCAAAAATAAAGAAATATTCAGCTACATGGAATATTACTTAGCTTGTTGCATAAGAAAGCTGAAAAGATACTACTGGTAAAGTTAGTGAAGGCACTAAGAAGGCAATTAGTATAATAGCTGGAAAGAGATAATAGTTCATAGAAAATCTGTTTATAACCTTAAGGGGCCTGTTCATAATTGTTACTGCTTTTCCCAGAATGATCGGAGAATGTGTCATAACCTACATTTTTTTCAAAGTGCAGTAGCTCTAATGTATTTTTCATGGTCTATCTTAAAAAAAGCCCCAGGATTCATAATAAAATAAAACAACCTTAGTAAAGTTTAGTTACATTTGTTTATTTATTTGCCCGAGGTCAGAGCATTTATATTAAAATATAGGTTTAAGTAGGCAAGTATCTCATAGCTGTGATGTTTGTCAATAATGGGAATGCCAGCAGATTTCAGAATGCCTTTAGCACATTTTGGCCTGAATTGCTTGTCATAAGCCTGGCCCTGTGTTTTATGCATGTCTGTTCTGTGTGTTCAACACACAGTTTGAGAATTGAGTGATAGGTGTGTAAGTCCATTACGGTAAGGGACAGAGAGTTTCAGAAAGGGAGAAATTGAAATTATGCATTTTATTGGAGCTCTGTGAAGTTGCAGACTTCAATTTGCTACAAACCAGTGGAGCTAAACCAATGTTCACAAAGATGACACATTTTAGAGACATAAACCTACACATGGCTTTTTTTTTCTTTTCTCTCTTAGAGGTTACAGTTCTCTAATACTTGGAGTTAACTATAAGTTTTATTACATGGATTTTGCAATATTCCAGACTACTGCTGCATTACACTGTTTTATTTTAGCGCTGATGCAGGATACCAACTTCCAGGTGAAAAAGTTCTGAGGGATTAGTGAATTTTACACCACAGTGTTGCCTTCTCATTCTGTTGTGGTTGGTATTGCATAGAAAACCACACTAAACTACAATGAGCTCAAGGTTCATTGATAACTTTTCTTCAGCTCAGGTAGAAAGCAAGCGTGCAAACCACTTAAAAAAGTTAAAAGAGGTGTTAACTCATTGTCTTTGTAAATGTCATCTAAAGTAGAATTGTAAATAGCACAACTCTTTTCTCACTCATTTGAAGCAAAATAGAATTATGTGAAAAAAACCAATATTTTTTGATAAGCCGTGACCTGACATATCACTTATTTAGACCTCTCTCCTTAAAACTGAATTCTCGCTTTTAAACTTGAAAGCAGTAGCTGTTTACAGGTCAACTCAGCTTTTATTAATGATAAAAAATGTGAAATAGATTGCACAGCCTGTAGTAAATGATTTAGAAATAAAAAGAAGTATTTTAATGTGAATATAATCAGTAAATTGAAGAATTATTCACTGTTGTGACATGCATATCATGCAAAATGAATACTGAATTCTATTCTACCATGGTAACAGTGACAGTAGTATTTACCTTCAATATAATCTTTCACTTTTAAAATAATAAGGTTGTCCAACTACTAGAAAATAATCAGATTTTAAGTAGCATAGCTCTAGAAATTAAATGCAATAAGTTTTCTATCTGTCTATCTATGTTTAACTGTTTTCTTTCACATAACATAATAGAAGAAGTTCAGTTAATGAAAATGATGTACTAATCTGGTAAAATGCCACCTCCCTTTAAAGCTTTTCTTGCTTGTAAAATTGACTTGTTCTAAGGGGAAAAACTTCTATCAAATATCCCAGCTAATTGGAAAGCTGTACTTGTGCTATAATGTGATAGAAAGCAGTCAAGACAGTTGAAGGTCTCTGAGGGACATTAAAAGGTAACAAGTCCTGCTTGTGTGGAGCCGACAGCTGCACTTAAAATTCAAAAGATTAGCAGATAATACTTTATAACTCTGGCCTAATTATCATAACTCTACATTTTATTTATATATTTTTAAGTGAAGCCTTCAGGCACTGAAGTTTGTAATGTTCCTCACCTCTTCCTTATTTAGTTTATCTACATCTCTCTCTCATCCCCTAATATCTCCAGTAGAGGTTATTTCCACAATCTTTTCTCATCTTGCTGATAAAGTTAGGACTATTTTTTTTTTTTAGCTATCGGAATTTAATCAGGGAAGGTGCCTGAGTAAAGAAAAGAAAATCTGCTCTGTGCTCAGAGGAAAGAAATGTCAGATTTGTGGCACTGTGAGCAATCTGAGTCTGACCCCTTCCCGTTTCCATACAGCACAGCAGCTGAAGCAGGATCCTATGGAAAAGCATGTCCTTGCAATTATAGCCCATAGCACTCCATTTGGGAGGGTATTGCCAAGGTTTAAAGGATAAGCATCGCTCTGGCATTATCTGACGCCGACAGCCTGACACGGAAACTTTTAGAAGATTAATGGTCTGTTTTCAGGAGAAAACCAAGCTGTGAGCGTGGTCTCAGGAGGTGTGACAGACTGTTGCGCTTGCAGTCCTGATTCTCCTGTTGCCAATGCAGAGGTGGTGACATTATCTGCCTGTCCCGTGGTGCCAGTGCCTGCCATGGGCAGGAAGAGCTTGTGGGACCTGCAGGGCGTGCAAAGTGGCTTTGAAAATGCAACTTTGGCCAGTCTGGACGAGCCTGGGACAGGATTACTCTTGTCAGGTTATTCCTGCTGTGAAGAGGGGTCTGAGTGATGCTCCTGCACAATGCTGTGGCCTTCCCGTTTCCCAGTGTTTGGCAGGCGTGGTTTGCCCCTGTAGCTCCTGCAGGTGTGTTCCAGGACCTGCAACTGTGTTCCAGAGCCCGTGAGGAGTTCCAGCATTTTGGGAAGCTGGAGACAAACCTAAGCACATTGCTATGGTCCCTCCCCGAGCTGAGGAGCACAGAGAAGCCCTCCCTCTTTCTGCTCCCTCTAAGTGCCTCAGACTGTTCCTGCCAGACCTCCTGTAGAGCTGTGTTAGCACAAACCGGAGTTTCCATGGAAAATAATGTCCTGCAGCCAAATTAAGTTGTGCTGCAATGACTTAATGAACCTGTGTTACTGGATGCTCCCTGCCCATTTCTGTTTTCTCAGAATGATTTCTGCTGTATGAAACCACTCAAACAGACTGCTTTGCTCAAGACAGGGGCTGACACTTTTAAGGATGTCGATGTCGGGTGGGATAGCAACAATTCCCAGTGCAGCTCATCAGCAGCTGAGTTTTGTGTGAATGTTTCTGTCCACAGCGCTCGCTACCCACGAGAAGGAGATTACTAAGTCTCTTCATAAATATCCAATGAGGTATAATGTCATCAGTCTTCCTAAAAATAAAATATTAAACACTGTAAATGGTGTTTGACCTCTATTTCAGTGTCTGGAGGATTAAAAATGCTCCAATTTCAGGCTGTGTGCTGTCCCACGTGCCTCAATCTTGTGTAGTGTGTTTGTAGTTTGAGCCTGTGGCAGGGGATGCTCGGAAGGAGGGCAGCCTGAGCGAGACCTGCGTCTCCTCCAGGACCTGCCATCAGTGTTGGGATCACAGAGCTCTACTGTGCTTTCAGTTGTGTTTTAGACATCATGCTGCAAACATGGAAAATGTGCTGCTGTGACATTCCTCCAGACAGGTTTGCTCACAACACCAAGCTCTGTGGTGTGGTCAGCATGCTGGAGGGAAGGGTAACTTGGACAGGCTTGAGTGGTGGGTCTGTGTGAACCTCATCAAGTTCAAACAAGGTCAGGTGCAAGGTCCTGCACCTGTGTCAGTGCAATCCCAAGCACAAATACAGGCTGGGTGGAGAATGGATTGAGGACAGCCTTGAGGAGAAGCACCTGGGGGGTGTTGGTTAATATGACTCAGCCAGGTGCCCTTACAGCCCGGAAAACTGGTGTGTCCTTGACTGCTCCAAAAGCAGTGAGACCAGCAGGTCAAGAGAGCTGATTCTTTCCTTCTACACTGCTTGGGTGAGACCCTACCTGGGTTTCTGCATCCAACTCTGGGACCCCAAATGTGAATGGACATGGACCAGTTGAGGTAAGTCTGCAGGAGACCACAGAGATGCTTAGGGGGCTGGAATGTTTCTGCTATGGGGACAGGCTGAGGGAGTTGGGGTTGTTCAACCTGGAGGATAGAAAGCTCTGGGGAAACCCTTCCAGTACCTCAAGGGGGCTACAAGAGAGATGGGGAGGGACTCTTTAAGAGGACATGGAGTTACAGGGCAAGGGAGAATGGTTTCAAACTGAAAAAGACTATATTTGGATTACACATTATGAAGAAATTCTCTACTGTGATCGAACTTTGATGGTGGAGAGGCCCTGGCACAGGTTGCCTGAGAAGCTGTGGATGCTCCATCCCTGGAGGTGTTCAAGGCCAGGTTGGATGGGGCTTGGAGCAACCTGGGCTATTGGAAGGTGCCCCTGCCCATGGCAGGGGGTTTGGAAGGAGATGAGCTTTAAGGTTTCTTCCAACCCAAATCATTGTCAGATGCTGTGATTCTCTGACTTTGACTATCAACAATATGGTATCAAACTGCATTCCATCAGCTTGGCTTTCAGTTTTTCAGAGGTAATGTCTTTTCAAGACTATTTTTAAAACCTATGCTTACAGCTCCCTTCTGAGCACTGATAACATATGTTTAAAAACAAGGATGGATTTGCCATGGAGAACAGCCATATTTTTCTTGAACAGCCAATAAATAATATTTTGTGTTGCTGAATGAGTGAAGCTGAACTAGTGCCTTAAGTTATTTGAGAACAGGATTATTATGGCCTAATGTGTCTATTCTCATTTCTGTCAGAATATCCATCATGCTTCCATTTCGAAATCAAAGATAAGGAGCAAGGAATATCATCTGGCTCTAGGGCTTTGCTTTGCAATGAGATCTGCTTAAAGAAGCAAAGGGAAAAAAGAGGAGCAGGTTGATGATGTTTTTGTTTCTGTATGTGTAGAGGGCACACTAACAAGAAAATGAATAATAGTCAACATGAATTTATCAAGAAGATGTCACATCAAACCAGTCATTTTCTGTGGAAAGCTGTGTGTGCCTGAACTTCATTGTCTTCTGCTGTGTCAGAATTCTTTTCGTAAGTCAGCTGAGGAAACCAGGGCCAGGTGCATATGGTTTGGGGAGAGGAGGAACAAATCTGCAGAGCTACTGGTGGCTCACAGTGTGTGTGTGTGGGCACATTTTGCTAGTGAGGCTCCCTGGGGTCTGCCCTGTGTCTGCTTACAGCCTGTTCTTGCTCCTGGGCTGGGATGGAAGAGCGGAGATCCTGCCCATGAAATGTGCAGGTAAAGCACAGTTGTGTGTGAGCTGGAGGGCAGGGTTAGGACTCAAAATAAGGTTTATAAATAAGGAGCATTTGTCTGAAAAAAAAAAAAATAGCATGGTGGTCCACCATGGAAACAACAACATTCCACATTCAGTAGGAATAATTCTCAGCCTGAGTATCACATGGGTAGGTGGCATTGTTGTGAAAAACCACGGAGAGGGCTATGGTGACAAATTATGAGTCAGTGGTGTCCTGCTACAGAGAATTTAGGGATAAACAAGGAAATGTATCGCATTAGTACTAATGTTATGTGGCACCAAAGGGCCTCAGCTTTTTCCCCGCACTCAACAGGGAAGTTGGACCTCAGGAAAAGTCTTGAGCGCTACAGATAAGCAGAGGAGAGCAGTGGAATGATCTGCAATGTGAAACCAAAAGCAGGGGTTAAAGACTGGGAGAAACTGGCCCTAAAGAAGAAAACATACAGCAGGTCTTAAAAGAGCCAAGAAATACTGGTGCAAGCTACAAGACTTTTCTGATGTAATGCATCACTTGCTTATGGAGGGCTGGTAAGGCTTTCAGCTGTTCTCTGCTTGTGGGAACCGTTTATAAAAGGGAGGAGATAGTTAGTGAGGTGCATTTAGTGATAATAAAAATCTTGCAAAAGTAGGAAATGAGTCATTTTACCCATACATCACACCAGATTTCACATTTTGAGATCTCATATTGGCTGGGAAAATTAACTTATTTTCTCTCATTTTGAAGATCGATTATATACTTTTTCCCTTTTCATTACATGTTTTGATCCAAGTCAATGGCAAGTTTTCGTGTTCTGCGCTGACGTATTTTCTAGCTATAAACTGTTTACATGACTAGAAAGATAAAATGTAAATATTTTCATTTTCTTGGTGGTAATTTTATAAAATAATAAGATACACAGTAATATTAAATTAATTTTTAGAAAATCTGCCAGCCAAGCTTGATCTGATTCTGTCTCTTTGAGTTATACAGTGTTTTACCTATAAACTAATTAAAAAGTAAGTGCATTGTGCTCAATAAATGTCCACTTGGATTTATCTTCCCCAGTAGTTACTTCTATCAAAGAGAAGTAAACAATAATTTTGTAATTCTTAATGGAAGTGTATTATTTAATAATGCTTTAGCTTTTGTCTTCGATAACTCTTGCTGTAATTTTGTTAGCATAAAGTAATCTCTGATTAGTTTGTAGGGCATATTAAACAATGACAATGTGCTTTTCAATAAAAATACACTGCGGGCTGGCTTCAAATCCCAGTGCCTCCTAGTCATCTTTCTAATTTGCAAATAATTCCAGGTGTTTCTTTTGTATTACAAACTAATAAATCCACAGCCTAGAACTTGGTTACAAGCTCTTCTTTTCTTCCTTTGATTTCTTTATATGTGACTTTTTGGAATCAAGGAAATTCTCGCTTTTGTGAGGGTTCACCTGCTTGTCGGTTCACTGCAGCTCCCAAGCTGGTACACGGAAGAGTTCCTGTTCCCTGTGCTGGCTCTCAAGGGAGCCCAAGGAGGAAACACAGATGGTTTTTAGGTAGGTCAGCGGATGCACACTGAACGTTGGCTTCAAGACATCCACCTTGGCTGCAGGATATGTGGGCAAGAGCATCTGTAACTGGGAATCCAGCACAGATAAAGTGGCTTTGAAAAGCACGTGGAAGGGCTATGGGGAGCTGCAGGAAAGAGAGGAGCTGGAAATGTTTTTTGCCTGGCTTCAGTAGGGCAGGCGAAGCACACACTTCTCTGGACAGCTGTGGAGTCAGAGAGGATTCTGCTCTTCTTCAGGCTTCTTCCTTTCTGTGTATAAGGGCTGTGAGACTGATCTTGAGAGAGCTTGACCTCAAAATTAGCCAGAAAACTTTCTAAACTCCTGCTTAATTTGTTTGGATGTTGTTTTAAGTCTTCCCCCTTCATTTCTCTTATTAATCTTGTAAAACTTTGCCCAGGTAGGAGCTACTTCAGCAGTGCCACAAATGTGGGAGCACCCCTAGCTTGCCTAAAACTGAGTGTATTGCAGGTGCCCTTCCTTCCCTAGGAAAGTTTAAAGCTACTGACTACAAATCCGAGCATGAAATGATCCAAAGTGAAACTCCTTCTCATGTGGCCTTTTCTCCTCCATCTAAATTTAGCCCTCAAGTACACAGAGGCATTTTGCTGTGCCCTTGCACCCAAGGACAGGACTTAGCCTAGAGCATCTAGGCAAAGCACTCTCCAACACTCTCAGGCACTAACAGATTGCAGTACTAGAGTTGTCAGTACAGTATTAAAATTGCAGATTAAGATTGCTTTTCATGGACATAGAACAGCACACAAACATTAGAAGCAGATTTTGGTGCCAGGCTCCTGGCACAAAAGTTTTCTCTTTCAGCCCAGGGACAGTTTCTCCCCAGTCTATGGAATATTTATTAGTTTGCAGATTGCTAATTAGCTGGGATGAGTGTACAAGTGCATTTAGGTTCATACTATAACTTAGGATATTAAAGTGTGTTTAAAACAGCTTGAACTTTGCGTTTTAAAGTTTGGTTCAGTTGAACTGTGGACTAAACAGTGGCAGTGTGGCCTTGGAAATATTTGCCTTGGTTTTGGCTTGTCTGAATTTTAGCTTGTCCTCGTGGTGCCCTGTGACCTTAAACCAGGCTTCGAAAGAGTTATGACTTTTGAATAGTGCATCATTTATTGGATATAACTGACTCTCTTTTTGTTTGGTTTTAATATAGCAAGACCAAACTAAAGGAAGTTGTTTAGAAAGGGAAAATGTTGTTATTTTAAGAGCATTGTTCTGAGAGTCTGACCCTCTCAGTTATTTAAAAACACAACAGATACTGTGATTGTACAGATTTTATAAGCATTTCCATGGATAGATCCCTCAATTCAAGATCAACGTATATGCAGCTCCTTCATGATCAGTGTTTTAACATTTTAAAGAGATATCTTGGAATGTGAGGTTGGAGGGGACCTCAAGAACCATCTGGTCCAACCTTTCTGGCACAAATATGGTCTAGACAAGATGGTACAGCACCCTGTCTAGCTGCATCTTAAAGATGTCCAATACTAGGGAATCCACAGCTCCTTTCTACTGTTGTCGTAACCTTGCCCAATTTCTTTTTGTTTTTTTTTCCTCTTAAGACCTTATAATGCAAAAATTCACCCTCAGCTTTTGCTACTTTGAGACTGAGCCTGGCTTTGTTTGTTTGTTTTGGATGCATTTGTCTCCTCCTCTTCTGTTTTTTCAAGAAAAGGTAAATCAGTGATCTGGGCTGACTTTGTAATGTCTGTATATCATTATGACATTGTGAATCTTGGTACTTTTGCTTTGTTCACATACCACCAGACTTATTGCACTGTTTTATGACCTGGACCTTGCATAATTTCACCATCCAATGGCTTTGCTTATTGATCTTCCCAGCTACAGTCTTTAAAACAATTTTCTTTAGCTCATTTCCTATGTCTTGACTTGTGTCTTTATTCTCAGATGTTTCCAAGTAGAAGTTGCAAAACCAGTTGTTGTTCTGTATGAATAAATAGCAAGTAGAGCCAGGTTTGAATTTCATTTTGTGTGTGAGTAGTGCTCTGGTCGTTTTCATCTTCTGCAGGAAACCTCTGCCACTTGCCTTCATGAACCTCCAATCTTCTTTGGTAATTTGGTCTTGTGAAGTGATGGCAGGTTGTAGCTGCCGAGGGTAAAATGATGGCTTGGTTTATAAGGGCATAAGCTTTTAAAAGTGTTTTAATAGCAGGAGGAAGGTTTTGAAATGGTCTCTGTATTAAAGGGCAAATGAACGTATGAGGGTGATAGTGACTTGTGGTATTAAGCAGATAGGCTGCTTCATCTTGTGCACATTGAAATTCTTTTGCGGTACCACAGACTTAGTTAAAATGGGAAATAAACAGGCTTGATAATCACAAAGGCTTGGCTCTTCCTTCTGGAGACATCCATGTTAGTGACAAAGCCTTTGTTGACTCAGAGGCTTGGCATGGAGTACAGGGAAGGCATGAAGCTTTTGAACCGGGTAATCTAGGTTTACTGTACCCTTATGACAGATCTGTCTTATCCCTGACAAGGACTCTAACAGCACTAACAGTCTAATAAATCAGTCAGGGGTAATGCATGCTGAAAGCTGCTTTGGGGGAAAAAAAAAAGGGGAGACTTGAGAACAAACAAGGAGAAGGTTTCTTTCTTCCATGGCTGTAAGGCAAATTGATTAAAAGTCTCTGTATTTTATCAGTAAACTTATTGCAACTTATTCTCATCTTCGTGATACAGTACAACTGCCAGCAAGCTACATGTCTAAATTGAAATTATTTCTAAACAAGGGGAAAAAAAAAAAGTCTTATCCATGTGTCAAAGAAATCAGCTGAGAAATTGGCTGATCCCATCAGGAACACTGCCATGACAGAAGAGTAAAATTTCAAGAGCAAAGTTAGAATAAAAAAAAGGACAGAATTATGATCATTAGGATAAAAGTTCTTTCTGGTTCAGACTAAGAATTTGTCAAGCTAGGGTTTTTCCTCAGAGTCATCTTCCATTATTTTTTTGATCAGTTTTAACAGAGGGGTTTCTCCAAGCCTGGTTAGCTGCAGAGTTTGGGACGTGTGGAGTTATCTGTTAGATGGGAAAGTCACAACAGAATTGGCTGTGGCACAGGGACGAGACAGAAGGATGCCGTTCTTGGGGCTCCGAGGAAGTCAACTAACCTGTCTGATTTGGAATTGAGCTGCCTGTGATCCAGGCAGGGGCAGAGAAGAAAGGCACCTCGGGACAGTTTGTGTCTCGGTTTGGGAACACAGAGGCACACACAAGGGAAAACATCCTCTCAGATAAGGAAGGCAAACATGGAGAGGAGACAGGCATGGGCTGTTCTTCACCTCTACAGCTGGAGCTCCTGCACCTCTGCTCACCTGCCAATGTTCATAGAGCAGGGTTCTTATAAAAAAACACACAGTGCATCCATATGTTCCTCTTCCTAGGGAAACCGGCTAATGTCAAATCTCCCAAATCTCGGCTGGTACAGATAGGAAGAGAGAGTAATGTCTGTGTCCTGTAAGGCAGAGAGGCAGAGACCTCCCTCCTTTCCAAACCTGCTTTGCAGGTGCCCGGGGATTGACCCTGAGCTCCTGCTTTCAAGCACAGTGAAAGCTTGTTCTGAATAATGATCATTAATTTTGGATGTGGCCGCTCCTTCCCAGAGCTCCTGCGCATGAATTAGTTTACTGAAGTATAAATGGGAATCTTAGAGGTACATGTTGTTATGCACACCATGTGTGCTCTAGTATGTCCTGCTCCTTCCTCCTCTGATATGGATGTTAAAAAAAAATGTAATTGGGCATAAAGATGTAGTATTAGGCCCACAGAGCATATCATTAACTGCAGCTTTTGTATTTAAACAATTTCATGTGAAAATAATTTAATGCATATTTCTATGTGTAATTGTATAAGGAGTATTGTGAAGCCTTTCCCATTTGGGATGTTTTATAGGAGTTGGCAGATCCTCTCAGTGTGTCATCAGCCTGAAATGAGCCCCAAACTGTGCTCATTCCAATCCATCATGGGCTGTTGTGTCAGTGATCCATCTAGAACAAGGTTTTCTCCACATGGAGACCAGACCATGCTCCTCTCCCTTATGGGTGGTTTCCCTGAGTCAGAATTAGTGGCTTCTGCTGTTGGACCTATTTATAGTTAAATCAAGGAAAGAAATCTTCAGGCCCCCCAAAGTGGGACATTTCTGGTGCAGAACTGCTCATTTTAAAAGGAGTTAAGACATTCATCTGAATATCTATTCTACAGGGAGCACATGAGCTTCTTTCAACTTAAATTGTGCTTTTTAACATGAGAGTAAAATACCCTTTTAAATTAAATAGTACTTTTTCTTATGGAACACTGAATAGCATGGCTATTTTTCCATTAAAAATATATATTTTTTTTTTTTGCTTCAGAGCAGTTTCTACAAGGTTTTGAACTGAGGTACCACAGCAATGCCCATGTATGTGCATATATATGTATGTGCATGTTCTACATATGTTCAGTGAGGCCTGTAACCTGTTAGGTTTTTGGCAGAGGTTAATTGTGGCAGAATAGGTACAAAAATTAAGTTCTTTCTACTTTTTGCAGTCTCCATCTTTCTAGGCAGAAAAAATGTGACATCTTTTGTCTTGAAAATTACACAAACCCTCTGAAAAATCCTAAAAGAATAGAGACAGTGACCTAATGTTTGAACACCCATATGAATGAATATTATGAGCCATTGGTAAGTTAAATCTGCCAATTACTGTGCTCTTAAAAAAATTTATATGAAGCAAAACCTAATGGTTCTGTTTGCTATTCCCATAACAAGAGATTATGAATTATTGTACCCTATTTATTTTGGGCTTAATAGGATTTTGAAAGAAGTCTTCAGCAAACAGTGAATATTGGAAGTCATAATGACAATTAGAAGTTAGAACTAAGTAACTTATAACTTCAAGTAACTGTACTGAGCTGGCACATTCTTTTGGTAGGGTGCAATTACTAAGACAAATTCCTGCATTAAGCGCCTTGCTCTATTTTTTTGACATATAACAGTTAAAGTGGCTTATAAAACAAGGCTTAGAAAAATAAGAACCTGTATTTGCAAGAAAATGTCCCAACTGGGTAGTTTTCAACATGGTGTAAAACGTGTATGAAAGTTGAAGCAATAATATTTTACTTACATTATTCAATATCTTGTTTAAAACGCACTCTGGGAATATAGTGATTTCCATATCTAGTGAGTTGTTAGGAAAATATATTGAACAATCAAGGAAGAAAATCAGTAAGTGGTGAAGTAGAGGAAAAGAAGAGTGTCAAATTCCTGCTTGCAAAAGAAGAGTGAACCTGTGAACAAAAGCAACTGTAGGTTACCTGTAGTTTGATATCAGCCACTGAAACGTGAGCTCTGCTATTTATTAGCAATTATTTCTGTTTTATTACCACACACATGGGCATTTTTCAATGGTGCAAACCAGCTTTCTAGTTGTCTAAAAATGTTGTCTCAAATAGTCACTTCTAGAAAGAAGCTGCAAAGTGTGGAAAGCTATTTTAGGTTTTCAAATCCAATTTTGGCACGGAGTTTTGACCATTAAAATTGTCTCTTGTAGACATAGAGGCAAAGCAATAGAAATCTTTTTTATTGATTAGGACAGTACTTCAAGAAAGGTGTAATTGCCACCCTAAATTTAGTATTGTAGATACTCATTGGGTGCCAGTGTTCTGTTTTAGCATTAATGTCTTCCTGGAACTGCTAAAGTGAACACTAAAAACACATTAACATTGCTGACTGTGATCTAGGTCAGTATGTATTAGTAGAATATAGCAAGGATTTCTGAAGTCTGGTCCTTTGTCTGTTTTGTAGGAAACTTGCAAGAAGCAATGAGTGTAATGTGTTTTTTTCATCTTTGGCGTTTGGGATCCCATTTATGCTGGAGCAGCTGATTGCATAACAGGAAATTTCAGAAATAAAGAATAGAGAAGAATTTACTGAACAACAGAGTAGTTACATTTAAAAGCATTTTGCTATCATAGTCAGACATGGAGGAAAACCACTGGGCAAAAGGAAGGAGGAAGATTTCAATGAATTATAGTAGCAACAGTTTCCCCAAGTTTTTTAAACACTTAATTTGCAGTATTCAAAGGTCTCACAGTCAGGGTTTTTTAATTCTTATAAATTACCTCTGCTTGTGATGAAACATGTGGCCGCTCATAGGTGACCCAATGGTAGATTTCTGTAAAAACGAATTTTTAGATAAACTGCAAATTTCTGAGGGCACTTAGGTTTTCCAGGACTGCACCAAGCCCCCGGTGTATGATTAGAAAGCTGGTTTTCTGAAGTGCTTCCCAGGATTAAGGCTGTATGGCTACATGGGGTTTTGTGTGGCCTTAGAAACCAATGTTTGACTTGGGGAGGGCAAAATCAGGATCTTATTTATTAATTTTTCTCTAGACTGTGGGTAAATGTAACTGTTTAAAAGAAATGCAAAAAATAGAGGAAAATCTATGCCTTCAAATTTTAATGAAATCAGAAGAAAATGGCACTAATTTGTTTTTTTTATAGAATGGTCTGTACCATCATAAAATCTTTAGATATCAGAAGCAGTGGTGATGGTGTCACCACAGCCATGGCTCATGAATTTGAGTCTTGCCACAGACGGGTTTGAAAATAAATGTAGGTTTATTGACATATGAGAAGGGGGTTGGTGTTTTTTTTTAATTATTTTATTCTTCTCTGTGCGATTATATATGGCTAAAAGGCAGAGAACTAGCAATTTCTTCACCCTGTATCTTCCCAAATGAAAAACGTGCTCAGTGCCATATTACCAATACCCAAATGATTGTCTTCATTGTCCTGCCGTTATCTTCATCCTGTTGGGAGCTGTAAAATAAGAAATGAGGATTCAGCTGCTTATGGGACTACAGAAGAAACAGCCTCATGCATGTGGTGTCATGTAAGAAATACATGCTCAAATGATATAAGTGCTCAAATGATTTATTGTAGTTGCTGTATTTTCTTTGGAATTTATGTAATTACGGCAAAATCACAGTCCACTTTTGGGTTTTTTTCACAATTTTGACTTAGGCAACCAAAGTTTTTATTAACCAGGGAATGAAGAACATGTTTTTGAAAGGGATTAAGCAGTGAAATGATGAATGGAACTGTTCCCAAAGCATGCACATAAAGTGATATCATCTAGCTATGGCTGATTTCTGCTCCATCGCTTCGACGGGGAAATAGCTATATTGCTGAAATGATTAGGCTTAGGCTCTATTATTTGCGGTGCTGCCTGACAGTTATGGAGTTGGAATTCAATTTCTTTCATCTAAAGCAGGTGTGCCTTAAAAAAAAGTAAAAAATCACTCTGCCACTTCTGTATAACACATGGAGATTGTTGGCTTCTTGCCTGAAAGCGTTTCAGTGCACTTAGCCCATTTCCGTACAGCGGAAGTTGTCCAAGAATATTGTCCTGGTTTAAATACATGAGCAAATTTTCTTTATCCCAAAACAAGATAACAGATGATATGAAAAGCTTTATTTTATGCTAGCACACAGATTTAAGAACCTGTTTTGAAGGGCATTTTTATAGAAATCTGTATTACAAAGCACGTAAAGAGGTTGATATTAATTTACTATCCAGGACAAGAGGAAAGGTGCTTCTTAATCTTGATATATTTGTATTTGATATGACAGGTTAACCTTGATATTAGCATCATGTATCCAAATTTTACTTCCCAGTTTGACTCTACAATACCCTTCCTTATTTTCTGATAGTGACGTATCCAGGCAGGAGTTGTTTATTTGTGAATAGTACATGGCATGTTTATTTTATGTGAAAAGACGCCTACAAGTGCCTGCTGGGATTTAGTCACGTATACTTAGAGCAAGGATTTGAGTTTACACAGAGAAGATGTGTGCAATATCTGGAAGAGTTATATGGGTATATATTAAGGTCAAATAAAAATACATGTTTGTCTCTGCCATGTTACATATTTCCATATATCTGTATGCACATTTATCTGCAATATCTGTCTGGATTTTAGATGTGCGTATACATATGTGTAAATTTATATAAAATCATAGAATCATTTGGGTTGGGAAAAGCCTTTGAGGCCATCAAATCTTTCTGTTAACCCAGCACTGCCCATCCAACGCTAAACTATGTCCTGAAGTGCCACGTCTCCAGGTCTTTTAAATACTTCCATGGATGGTGACATCACCACTTCCCTAAGCAACCTGTGACAATGCTTTACCACCCTTTCTTTGAAGAATTTTTTCCTAATATCCAGTCTAAATATCCCATGGCGCAACCTGAGTCCATTTCCTCTTGTCCTGTCACCTGGGAGAAGAGACTGACTTCACTCTGGTTACACTCTCCTTTCAGGTAGTTGTAGAGAGTAAGGTCCCCTCTGAGGCCCCTTTTCTCCATGATGAGCTTCCCCAGCTCCCTCAGCTGCATCTTATAAGACTTGTGCACCAGACCCTTCCCCAGCCCCCTTGCCCTTCTTTGGACATATATATTTGTTTATATAAAAAATATGACATTATGAAATTTAATGTGCTGCAAAGGCCTAGTCCTTCTTTCTTTTGGTAGAATCACGTGTGAAGAGAGTTGGAGCATATATTGAGTACAAAGTAGGGCAGAGACTCCTAATACTCATGTGACACAGACCTGTCTGCAATCACCCCAAAACTCCGTTCTCAAGGCGTGTGTCAATTCAAGCCAAAGCACCCCAGGGAAAACTTTGAGCAGCCTGGTTTCTCCCGTGTTCATGAAAAGCTAATGAGAACCAAAATAAAACACTGACTTCCAAATCAGTAATGCTCTTCTGTCTTAAAGAGAATATTTAGGCTGTCTCCTTTTATTGCAGGAAAGCAGCAGAAGTCCAAAAGGAACACTTCTGTAAGTTTTCTTTCATCATAAGTGTCTCTGAGACTAAAAAGGAGTTGAAGTATTCATACTGAGCTTTAGCACAGATCTTAAAATCCTTTAAGGATCAGGCAAGCTTTTGGCATAAGCAGGATGGAGCATAAATGGAGACCTCCAGGTTAGCAGGGAGCTGAGCAGGCGAGTTCACCTGGAGGGGCACATCTCTCTGTGGGCACCTGGGTGTTTCCAGGTCTAGACTAATTACAGTGTATCATGATGCCTCTGAATTCAACCTGAATGCATTAACAAGGATACGTGTTGATGGTGTTCCATGGTATGATGAGGAAGTCACAGTCGTTTGTCTTGCTTAAATAGCACTAAATACCCTTAGATTCTTCTGTAATGTGCAAGTAGTCTGACCAACATACATGTGTCGCTTGATACTGCTTGCATTTGATTTTCTATTTTCATATTACTTCCATTTACTTGTCAAATAACTTACAAAGAAGTGAGCCATTTTTTCATAAAACTCCAGAGATGTATATGATTTGTATATTGACCGATGCTGAGTGCAGCTTGTATAACTTGAGCACCAAATTTGTGGTTTCATGTCTCTTACTGCATAAATGAACAAAGCAATAGTGATGTGAAGGTCACTAGCTGCAGCAAAGGCTTGCCTAATCTGAGAATTTGTTTATTAAAGACTTCATGTATTTTCAGGCTGACCCGAAATCAATAGGATGTTGAATCTTTGGGAGGTTGTCACTAAGTTCATTCCTAGGCAACGAATGCCCTGTTGTTGTCCAATTCACTGGTAAATCTTATCTGCTATAAGATTTGCCTTTCTTTAATTATTATTTTCTGTAACAGGCTATGCTTCTCAGTACTTTTATGCCTTAGAATAAATATTCAACAGACAGACAAGTTTAGCACATTAATATTTAAACACTTATTGGAAAAACACACCATCACTATAGCTTGTAGTGTAATATTATGTACCATTTATATCTAACTAGATAGCGTTGTTTAGCTTAAATTAATTCTGTTGGCTTAATTAATGCTATTACTTTAATCCGTTTAGGAAGGCAAAAACAACAAGGAAAGCGTGATGGTATCAGGTAGGACAACAGATACAGTATCAGTTTCAAGTTTAGGAAAAACTCCGTGTTGTACAGAACGATGCAGTGATTGTCTTAGTCTCTTTTGGGACTAATGCCCAAGTTTTTAACTGTGGTTCCAGTGGAAATCAGGTTTGTTTAGGCTGTTTTGATTGGGTCAGTCCTTGCAGCCCTGAACAAATGTGCCCTAATGGCTGCTTTGAATGTAAAAGTCAGCAGGAGCATTTGTCTTCATGTCTGCCGTGAAACTTGCTAAATTATCTGGATGTCTCAGTCAGTCAATACAAATTAAAAATACGCACAAGGTTTCTAAGAGAGTGATTGCTATTCTAGCAAGTTCATTAGCCTTCCGAGGAATGCTGTTGGCAGGCTTTGTTTTGCAGGAGTCCAAAACAAAGTAAACCAAAAATGTCAGAAAATGAATTGCAAATCAATTGGCAATATAAATGTGAGAAATAGGATGTAGATGGTGAATAATTTAGGGAAATGTATATTGTTCCTCCAGGAGCCTTAACTGCGCAAAGGGGAACGGTACCGAAGATTACAGCAGAGAAAGGGGAATTAACTTGATTAAGCAAATATGGGCCATCCAGCTTTTCCAAATGCACTGGCAAAACCAGACTCCAGGCACTATTTAGATTGTGGGGAAAAAGGAGCTCTGCAGTGAGGACTTTTTTTCCCCTTAGTTGTCTGCACCAGTCTCCTTAGTGTTTTCAGTCTACACGGAGAGAAAAAAAATCTGCTAAAAGTGAATTTTTCCCTCAAATTTTGTGAGAATAAGTTGAAGAATCTCCTAAACTGATTTAACTAACTCTCCCAGCTGCTTAAAAGAGTCAATTCCCTTGCACGTCTTTCCCTAGGAAAAGGAGGACAGCAGGATTCAGTCAGCTTCAGGTGCAGCCACCTAGAACATCCCTTGTCAGCTGCTGCTGAAGGAAGGGGAAAAGCTGCTCCTCTCCAATTTAATCCAGGTTTTCCGACAACTTTTACATGTCACTGCTATTGTATCGTTCCCATTATTTGAAGATTCAAAACAGAAACAGAGCAAAGCGTGAGCTTTAATTCTCACAGCAAAAGGTAGTGGTGGGTCCAGCAGGGAGGAGAGAAGGTTGCAGATGACACAGGCAAGGCTAATGCGCTCAGTGCCTTTTCTTCAGGCTTCACAGAAAGGTTAGATGTGACAAAAGGTTTGACATAGTCAGATTTAACAAGGGAACAGGAATGCAAGGGAGAATGGGGAAGGAACTGAGTATTTAAATTCAGAAAAGTCAGATTTAAGATCTGTTTACAAGGTTAAATGGCTGGGCAATAAACTGGGATTTGAATTTGTGATGCTCTCTACTGTGTATTAAATCCCCATATGGAACATCTTAGCAAATAAATGGGTCATTACATGAAGCAGCTTTTCCAGGTCAAGAGATCCTCACAGTTACCCCAACATATTTAAAGATGCGGTTTCTAAACCAGCAGTGATTTGCTTTGAGAACTCCCAAAAGATATAAATAGTCCTAATAAGCATTGTACGTGTCTCTAAATGAGGAAAAAGAAGGAAAAGTAGGAGAATGACAGGCAAAGATTCAGGCTAAGTTGGTGTCTGGAGAGATATTAACATAAATTATTAAACAATCAATTTATAAACTCTCAAACTTAGTAAGGGAAGCAGCAATTCTGTCCACAAAGAACAGATGTTTTTCACTTTAGGGAGACTCAGTCATGCCAGTAAGTATGATTTGTCATACATAAGTAAGGAGCAAGGCCTGTTTGAGAAAGCATTATCAAGGAATAATTTTATCAATAGTCTGTAGGTCCTGATTTTACTACTATTCCCCACTTCTATTAATTGCTAAGACAATGAGATGTCACATTTTTGAACAATGTTGCCCTTGGATGCAGTGCAGGCAGGCTTAGAATTAAAAATCTTTTTGATAAATGGGTGAAACAGCTTGAAATCCATAAGAGAAAATTAAGTAAAGACAATAAAGACGGTGCTTTGAGAGGAAAAGTCAACTGTACAAATGCCCCAGTGGGAAAGAAGTGACGAGGTGTCAGGCCTGTGGAAAGGACTGAGCTGGTTGCAAAGCTGTCACAGCAAAATGTAAATCTCTTGCTGTAAAAGTATTAATCAGACAGGAGAACCACACAGGGAAGCAGCTCCTGGGCTGCAGCACGTCAGGAGACAGAGCAAGTGGAGTTTAGACAAGAAACAGAGAACAGGGTGTGCAAGTTGGCACGTTTAGCTTTGGAAAACGGGATAAAATCAGGCAAGAGACTCTAATTCCCTTCAAGCACGTAAATGTTGTCACTGAAAGAGCTGAGCCAACTTTTCCCCGTGCCCACCGAGGTTGCCCCAACAAGTATCAGTTTTGCTTGCAACAGATTTGGTTTATGGTCAGTGTTAGGAAAAACAAAACCGTGCCCCAATTAATGTAGTCAAATATTTGAGCAACTACTTAGATAAAATGTGAGATATTCATGACTGGCAGGTTTGCAGAAGGAGTTGATTAAGGGCTACTCAGATGAATTTAGGCCCAATCCAGTCTAATAAATGAACTGATTGGAGGCCTATCATCCCAACTTTTTTACAGAAATATGGGTATGTGTACAACTTACTCTAATCCACGGTAATAAATGAGATTTGTATTTTGAAGTCTCCCATAATTTTGGTTTTTTTTCTAGGGGCAGCTCATTTGCTTTCATATTACATAAGCCACGTAATTTAAATTAGACACCACGAAATCCATAATATTAATTACTAACTTTGATCCTAGCTGTCAGCAAGGCTCACGGACTGAGGGAAACCTGTTAAGTCCCTTTTATTCAGAACATTTCCTTCTTCACATCAAAGCACCGCACGTCCATATCGGTGTGGCCAATCAGTATTTCTGCAGAATAAGCCCTGGAAAGTGAAGAACGCTGCAAACAGCCTTAAAAAGTGTGAGAGGAATCATTGCTAGGGAGACACGTGTGCCTGCGTGTGTCATTGATGACTATGCATTTTGAACATAGATAATTTGCAAAGCCTTTTTCTACTTTCTTTTTCTTTCAGGACTGATTTAGTGTGTAATAGTTTATTCATGTGATAAAGGAAGCCTGATTGTTCGATTTAATATCTTCTCTTAAACGAAATAGATTTCCACTTCATAAGTGAAATGAAAAATATCACACATTGCACATCCACAACTAAAATAATGCTCTAAAGCAATCCTGGTAATCTTGGTCTGATGGATCCAAAAGGGCCTCTCTTGACCTACCAAGGGAACTCTCTTGGATGTAAGCACCTTCAGAGAATAATCCCAGTTTCCCTTGTCATATCCCTGCTGCCATTTGCATTTCTTCTGTTAATTATTTGAGAAAATGCATACCTTACTCTCCTAGGCCACAGCCAATCTGTTGAACAGATTTTTTTTTTTTTAATACATAGAAAATTACAAGACTTATCTACATTTTGGTATGGATGTAGAAGCTGTAGTTTAGTATGACAATGTACCTGTTAGGAAAATCTATACAGAACTTTAATTGTGATATTAAAATCTAATTATCATTAACAGAAATAAGCAACTATCTGAGTAGATTTTCATGCTTTCTCTTAATGCATTATGTAATTGAAATGAAAATACGTTGATTTTTGCCCCTAGCCTTTCAGTGTAGGTAAATGAGAGGGCAACCTGCCTGTTTTGAGAGCTGGAGTCAGTCAAGTGGAATAGAGTTACAGGAAATGACTGTGGCTTAAACCCTGTACTGTTTAGACTTAGTGGTGATGCAGGGGATAAACTGGACTCGAAGACATACATTGATGTGGTGGTCAGGTCAAGCCTGGTGTCAGATGTAGTATAACCTTGCAAATGTTCTGGTTGCTGGACATGTCTTATTGGGGGTTCTGGGGGAAGTAGATAGCACTTTGCCAACTCAATACTTCTCAAATTCATGCAAAACATCTTTGTGTGGACTGGATTCATCTCGGGGAAAAAAAGCCTCTGACAAAGTTACTTGGAGAAACAATGAAGATCCCCGTCTGATCATGAGAATTGTTTTGCCTTTGGGTAGGTCTGTAGTGACATTTAGTGCAGAGTTTGAGGTCAAGCTCAGCATGACAAAGCAGGCTGTGGACTTTGGAAACTGGAGTGGAGAAAGAGTGGAGAAGGAAGGAAGGAGTAATTTTTGCTCAAAGACCTCCTGGCTGCAAGACCTGAGATTTCACGTTGTGAATGAGAGGCAAAGTTAGGAAAGCAGGGAGGTGAAAAGCCAGGGAGGAGGAGCAGGTTGGTCTTGCAGTTCAAAAAGCTTTCAGACCTGCCTGGGCTGCAACTGGCTGTTTTTCTCCAGGTTTTTCTCTGCAGAGGATTAGTGGATTTGGACAAGAGCACTGTGTTAAGGATGACCCTAACTACCAAAATACACACACCTTTTCTGGTTTCTATGTTCTATAAACTCTTCCTTAAGGGAAAATTTTATCTAGCATGTGGGTACAGGGTTTGTTTGGAGCTGAGCAGTCATTAAACTTCCTTTAAAATACTCTATAACCTTATTTACATCTTCCATGAGGTTAACAAAACTTTAATCCGTTTACCTGTTAGCAATTTCAGTTATATTTGGATATTTTTGTCCTTACCTTAAGAATCAGTGGGTTTGGACTTACCTTCTTTTCACACGCTGAACCAGTATAGCCACTTCTGCAAGCACAGACGTTGGGTCTTATGCATCTGCTTCCAAATAGACATTTTTGCTCACAAATTGCTACAAATGAAAGATAAAATTCTTTAGAAATACACTTATTCTAAGTCTTTTAATTAGGAAGTGAACATTTAGATGCTTTTGAAAATTAAAGATGGTTTTTCATAGGCTTTTTTTGCTGATGTGTCCTTTAAGTTTACAATTTTCTTTACTTTTTCCTTTTTTTTCCCCCTAATGGTGGGGAAATAGAAGACTGTGACAAAGTAACAGCCTCAGTTCAGTTGGAAATGGATCAGTACAAGGCCTGGTTTTGAAAGCCAGGGTGCATTCTGGGCATTGATGGTTGGGCAAGATTTGTGCTAAAATTGATTTTGTTCCAATTGAAATAAATAACAGCTGTTAAAAGATGTAGTCTGGAGTTGAGATGAAAAAATGTGCTAAATATGTACTTCCAAAGGTGATGCTAACACAGTAAATAAATAAATGGGACAATTTGGTGAACTGCACACTTTTCACCTCTGGGAACCAGGGTATGTGTTTATAATGTGTGACATAGAATGGTCACATAGAATCAGTTATGAACCACTTATCCCAAGGGAAAGGAATCAGGAAAACTTTCTTACCTAGAATGCCATAGTACTAGTCTAGTATTTATGGAGACCTATCAATTTGAAGATATTCTGCTAATAATAGAATCGGTGTTCTATTTTTTTTTGAGACAATTAGTCAAATTTCAGCCAGTTTTTCATTCTCATTAGCAGTTTCTATTGCTATGACATTGTTTTGGCATCGAGGAAAAAGAACAGCCAATTCATAGGGCACCAATTCAAGAGGAACACACATGTCACAGTATTTTAATTAGATCTCATGAGTTAAACCTTCCATAAATATTGCCAGAATATTGTATCCTAGTTACAGGCAGTTGCATTTAATGCCTTCACAAGTGGTCAGAAGTGAATCAACAAGTGGCTTCCTGTATTTTCTTGTGTGGCAGAGGCATATTGGAAGCTGCCAACCATGCACTAGAAGGACAGAGCTGCAAATGAAGTAGACACGTGTCTATGAACCAATACCATCTCCTTCATCACAGAGCAAAATGTTCCATCAGTTTTGAATGAATTTGCTGTATCCCCATTTGGGTTTTAAGTTCAGAAAGTTAACTTCAAGAAATTCTGAAGCTGAGGGATAAAATTCCACCCTTTCAGTTTGTTGGATTTGGGTTCTGATCTTGACATAGATTTAAGTTCATGCGAATTCTTTTTGTTGAGATCTGTAGTCTTAGAGACAGACCAGGCCAGTGAAGTTTCTTTAGGACTTCCAAATGTGGCTCTCAGAGTTATAATAACTGTTATAATGACCTTGGAAGGCCAATGACAAGATGTTTAACACCACCTGGAATACGTATTGGCTTTGTTGTATCAGGTTATCATGGCAGATAACACTCAGAAGGCTGAGATTTTGCCAGAGTAGGGAATATTAACGTGTAAATATCTACAACAAACATCAGACCTGATAGCTGTGGGGCAGAGGAATGAAGAACTAGACTTACTGCCACTCTACATCACCTAAAGAGGGAAGGCTGTAAAAACAGCTTGGCAAACCTCTGCCCTTACAAATACAGTCAGGTAGTGAAGGTTCACATCGTGTCAGAACTACTGACCCAGAAAGTGTCCGGAACAAGAACAGGCAGAGACCTGCATGTGCTGCTGACCTTCAGGTGCCCCTGTTTGAAAAGCCAGCTGTGTCAGTGGTTATTTGCTGTAGGACTCCAGTGACCTGGAGCTGGGAACTTGCCTTCCTAGTGTATGACCCAGTTGATGTAATTCTGCTGTTTTGAAAAAGGCAAAGTTGCTGTTTTCTTGAAACAAGATTTTAAAGAAGAAAACATGGTTTGGTTAGTGTCGCTTGCAAAACACTCCTTAAGATCCAAAATGGGCAATTCCAAACCTCCGAATTTCTCCTTCTGGGAAGGGGAGGCCAAAGTTTGAATTCTGGGTGTGGATGAGGCAGAGTAGGAATGGAATGACACTCAAAGTAGAACAGTGAGCTCTGACTGCTGGCTGCTTCTCCAGCTCCTCCATGAACCTTGGAAGAGCTCAGACTTAGGATTGGAAAAATCTTAGTTTCCTTCACTGAAGCCAAACATGTCAACATTGTCAGCAGAAGAGGCTCCTTGTGCCCACACCAGTTTTGTTCCTCTGGATGGTAAGCAGGAAGAGAGAGAACTGTGTATTATACAATTCTCTCATTAGTAATAATGTATATTTCTAGTATTTGAGATGAACCTGGGCTGAGAAAAAATGGAAGCTGATTCTCCTTTCAGCTTCATAGAGGATAAAATAAGAACAGGCAATGCAGAGAGGTGGATTTTTCTGCAGACCCCTTTAGAATCTGCAGGTTGTTCTGGTAGATATGGGCAGAAGGACAGGCATTAAATAAGGTGCTAGACTTTTTTTTTCTGCCTGTGGTTTCCTTGATACTCAGTGGATGGAAACAGAGGAAAAAAAAAAAAAAGGAAACTATTCCCTCCTTTTTTATCCTTTGCTACCTGCCTGTCTATCCTTGTCCACCCTGTGCTTCCTCCTGAAGAGCTCAATAAAACAAGAACTCAGTCAGGAGAAAAGTTAAAAACATTTTGAAGGAAAATTGGAATTGACATCACAGAGGATAATAACAGAGCTGAAGTTCAAATGAATATTTCATCCATGTATTTACAAGGGATGCTAAGCCTCTAAACACTAAAAATGACACTGGCTATGTATGCATTAGCCTGTACAGATTCAGCGAAGTCATTTTAACAAGCTAAGCTTATGTTAAAATTATAATCAATAAATGCCAATTACAGAGAGAGATTTATCCCTGCATGTTAAAAGAACAGATCTGTCATTTACATGCAAATAACATTCTTTTCAAAAGAATTTTCCTTTTTTTCAGGTTGGCAAGGGTTACATAGGAAAGCCAGAAGAAAGCCTGCCTGAGATGTTGTTGAAGGCAGAGAGAGAACGAGGAAGAATACTGAAGAAATTATAAGGCCATAAGCTTGACACTTATAACATGCAAATAAAGAGAAGATATTCTGAAGGGCAATGAGGAGCCGGTATGGGTTCAATAATATTAGAACAGAAGATAGCAGCATGAATTTTAATGATGAAGATCCTTCACAACTATAACCTTCTTATACTTTATAATTAATTATTAGAATTATACCTTGATCCTGCATTCAGGGCCTTCAACAACAGATTTACAGCCACGGCCAGAAGCCTTCTGAATGTACTGGGTTGTGGTTTGGATATATATTTGCTGGGATAATCAGATTGTACTGTCAGCTGTTGACTTATTTGGTCTAATGTTTCTTTCCTAGCTCAAGAAAAAGGGAGGTGTCAGTTACTACCACAGAAGGCAAGGGGAAGCCACAGGCTGGAGCTTTAGAAAGGATATTTACTGTGGAATGGGAATGAAATCGCTAATGGGAAAACATGGTGACCCATGCTGTTTCTCTCTTCTCAGAGAGGGAAGGTTTTGAATATTTTTGACGCTGTCATGCAAGCTAAAAACAGAGTCAGACAAAAAGAAAAGCTTCTAATGGAGGAAGCCTAATCTGTAAAGCTTCTGGTTTCTATAGTTTTGAGACATTGCATATTTCAAATTACTTTTTTTTTAAGCTGTTTTGCCAAAAGGTTATTTCCCTACATTTGCAGTACAGTCTGAAACTTCACCAGTATTCCTTAAACTATGCCCCTCAAAGTCATAGGTATTTATCAAGGATAATGTGTGTATTCCACCATCCACCTTCTTTGTTGGGACAAATGACCTATTTTATCGATTCTCTTTCAGAAGCCATTCTGCTCAGTTACAGATGAGTGGGGAAGAAAACTATTCTTTTGACTGACCTCTTTATTTACAGTCTGAGAAAGGAACACTATTGTGTTTTATCCATTACCAGTGCCTCCTAAAACTCTTTTCTTTTAATCTTGCCAAGTTCTTTAGTTCAGTTGCAGCCAGAGATGGGTGAAACTGGACATAAAAAATCCTGCACGGGTGTCTCTGGAATGTCATTGTGAGTTTGGCTGCTTGTAGCATTAAGAAATTCACTGCATTACATGGGCATGCAATTTCATCGTGCATCCTTGCAAAAAAAGGCAGAGATTTTGCTTGTGTGATTGCATCTCCAAAATGCAGCAGACCTGTTCCAAATTAGATATAAGCTCCTCAACGTGTGGTGAATACCTCTGATATTAAAGCCCATTCTAACTCTGAGGCGTTTAAAAAATATTTTAAACCTAAAACTATTCTGATTTAGACATTGTCAATCTTCATTGCAGCAGAATGGAAAATCTGTTCTAAGACACAGTCTGCTGGAAGGTCGAAGCATTTTGGGCTGTCACTTGTGGTAGAGACCTCTGTCCTTTGTTCCTGATGAAAGGTGTCAAGAAAATCTGAGACATCAATATTTGCAGTTTTAAATGTTTAATTACTAGAGGCCTAAAAGTAGAGAATGTCATGTTTTGCTTTTTCTGGTTTTGTAGAGGACTGAAGAGAACAGATTTAGAGATTTATTGTGGCAACTGTATCTCCTGCTGCCCCCAAATATCTTGAACTGTCCACACAGGCTTAGGAACTGCACTGATGAAGGTGATCTGTGACTTATTAAAGATAAATTAAAAGTAGGTGTCCAACATAAATTTTTTAGCATTGGTCCGTTGTCTCTTTTGCTGGCTTAATGGCCTACTCTGGCTATCTCAGTAGGATGGACTGAAACTATTGCAGCTGAGAAACGTCCAGAAAGCAGTAGTGGAAGCCTCTAGATATTTTGGTTTAGTCACCCTACTGGATGTGTGTTAGGAAGTCAATGGGGAAAAAATGAGGTTCAGGGTGTAGATGAAACCTGTATCTGCGTTTCCATCTCTGCCATCCCAACAAGGGGTTGAAAACAAAGAATGATGCTGGCGCTAATGAATATTTTCCTACCCTTGGAAAAGCCCCAGAGAAACAATCCAGAGTAATGGAATCGGGGTGGTGGAGAAGGTACAGTGATTGCTGAGAAAAGTTATCCTCTGGTTTGTTGTAGAGTGAGATGAAATATTTACATTATGAAACAGAAACAAGTGAGATGAATAAAATGGAAACAATTCAGATTAATCATAAGGAAAATATAGTATTAATAGATAATATATACTATTAGATTCACATATACTATCATAAAAATAGGTAATGTTTCAATGCAATGTTATAAAAAAGTATAAAAAATAATATTTTAATATAATGAACAATACATTGTTACTACTTTCTTATCTTTGCTCTGTTGAGTTTAACAGCCGAATTCTATAAAGTGGTGCAAATCAAGACCATCTCAGCCCTGTTGATACTACACTGAAGCACAGAATTTGGGCATACCCATCCAAGCCGGAATGGGGTGCTGAGGACAGGGAAACCTCGGGAGCTTAAATGTGACAAAGCAGTTTTGCAGAGGGGAGTGGTGAGATGCACCAAACACCTTCTTGCCAGAAACACCCTGGATTCTGGCAGAGTGTGTGGGTTTGGCCCACTCTCCCTGTGCTACTGGGAGATGGGGAAGAGGCCAAAGTAATACAAGGACAACAAAAAGAGGTAACCAGAGGTTGGTTAAGGTCAGCAGCTTTCACAGCATTGCCAGAGCTCAGGGGAAGGTGAGCAAGGGAAGCACTCAGGAGGCTTTTTATGTGTAGACAGAGAAATACATTTTTTCATTGAGTTCTGGATTTGAGGGAATAGCCTCCCATTAAAACATAAAACCTGCCTTGCTTTCAGAGGTTACACTTCTATGCAAAACTTTCTGCCTAACATCTGTGAAGATGAAGACTTTCCTGTTCCCCTGCTTTGCCCCTGCCTCACTGTGAATACTCTGGAGCAACATTATAAGACCTCACCATCTGCTCTCTGACAATAGTCTTCTTTCTTTCTCTTTAAAAACCCCAGAAATTCCAACCGCTTGGTGATTATTTGGCTTTGCTGTGGGACCTGGGAGTTTCAGCCAGATCCTTCTGGACAAAAAAAATATAAATATTTAACCTCCCAGTACAGTGAAAACATGTGAAGAAATAGTAAAACAGAGTGATTAACAAGTGAAGGGATTTGGAGCAAAGTTTCAAAGGTTAGATAAAAAACTACCTGGGCTTGTGTGCCTGCATAGGACAGCAGAAATTGTTAATGAGAGTAAGCCTTGCTTGCCTTTCACAGGAACAAGCGTGATTTGTTTATTTATTTAATAAACTGAGTCAAGAGTATGTCACCAATGAATAAATAACTTTAAACATCCCCATGTTTGAACGAGAAGACAGCTGGCACAAAGAAACAATTACACAGCCATTGGGATTTCGCTGACAAAAGATTTCCATAAGTAATTATGCTCTGCCAGTGTGAGAGGAAAGGAAGATTGCCCTTTAAAGGGGATGGTGCCTTGATATTTTCCTTATGTTGTAAAGCTAATAGCAGATAGAAAATGAAGTGACCCTGTATGTAACTAGAAATAACAGGTCTTTTCCTATTCCAGGTCTTCCAATCCCTTCAAATACAAATACTTCCAGCCATCTTGGTGGCCAGTCTGAACACAGAGAATTTACAGGGTCAGGCTCTAAGGTTGGCTGGTACATAGAATTTCTTTCTGCACTCAATGTCACCTGGGTATGCAGAATGAGCTACTCCAATTCCTTTTCTCCTTCACTCCTCTTTTTTTACCGTATATTTCAAATTATTGAATTTAAAAACTACTTATTTTGTCTGACAGGTTGAGCTCAGCATCCACATACATAAAAGATGAGTCAGGCCTCTTCCTCATGCTGATGTTGAGTCCAGAAATGTCTTTGAAAGCAATAGTTTTACTGGCAGCATAGGACAGCTCTGACAAATAAAAGGCAGAATTTAGGTGCTAATCCTGTTATGGTTGACTTTTACGCATAATGGAATCATGGAATCATTTAGGTTGGAAAAGACCTTTAAGATGATGGAGTTCAACCATAAGCCTAACACAATATACACAGAGTAGAAAAGTTAATGCATAAAAATCTTTGGTGCAATGTGCATGGTTGCAAAGCTGTAGTAAAGGAAGGATCACTCACGGGTCTGGCACAGCATTCCCACCCATCCTCTGGAGCACTCGCAGATGTTTGGGCCGATACATTCTCCACCATTCAGGCACTTCTGCAGGCAAACAGCTGAAGGGGTTGACATGAAACAAGGGAGAAGATGTGCATGATATATCTGGACGTTCAAGGTCTGTCTGAAAGGTGACCTGCTGGGCTTTATTCCATATGGCCAACTTCCAGAGAAGTGAATGTGTGGTGTTCATCAGATAATCAGTATTCAGGATTCTTTGATATTTTCTTCTTAAGAAATTTATCTCTAATTTATTTCTAGTGCTCAGCTCACCATCAGCTAAGAGTAATCCCCGTATGACATATTCATGCACGTCATATGCCTCTTATGTGTTCCATGTCAAAAATCAATATTTTCATAGTAAAGTTTGATATGTTTATTGCATATATTCTTTGTTCAGAGATCCTGAAAGAGTGCGTGATTTGGTATGTGTGAGAGACACTTCCTTCAGTATTTCTGAATAAATTATTAATATTATAAATTCAAACCACTGGTTCTGAAATCATATTTACTATCAGGACCCAAAGGGTAAAAAGCCAATATTTTAATCTGGTTTACATACAGTATGTCATCTTGATTATAAATTTATTCGGTTTATCTGTCAGCTTCAAGGTAATGAATAGCCATGTAAGGAAAAATATTCCTTGAAAATATTTCGGGGTGAGAGGTTTTTTTTTTTAATTACATTTTTATGTAACTGTAGTCAGATCTGGTAGACTTACAGAGTAAGAACACGTCATTCTCCAAATTATGCACCAATGACCTTGAGAGTACATCAGTTTGGAAGGCTTTATAGCAGGCTTTAAATAGTTCTGTATTTTGAAATGTATGACATTTCTCCGCAAAATATAACAAAATATGTGAAGCTGTTAAAACATAAAATCAATGCGTCAAGTTTAATACCATAAAAATGAATTTCCATAACAAGATGTATAACAGAGCTGCATGAGGCAGAACCAGGCTTCCCCTACACGGCTTTTTCTCCTTTGCAAGCATCAACTGTTTATAGCGTTTTGTATTACCTGTACTTAAAACTGGGTTTCTTCAAACTGCTGAAGTAGCAAAACAGATTCTATTCGCTATATTGTTTTTCAGTATTAAAAGGAGATTACAATTGCTGTTGCCGGGTCTAAATAATGACAATCTGGTTGATGGGCAGTAGAGGGGCTTACGTTTGTTGCAGTGGTTTCCGCTCCAGCCAGCCGGGCAGTCGCAGATGTTTGGGTGGACACATTTCCCTCCATTCATGCACGTGGGATCACAGACACCTGCAGGTACATATCAAAGAAGAACATGGCAGCTGGGAAACGAGGGAAGGCTTGAGCAGAGACGTGCTTCCTTGCAGCAGGTTCGTTTGCTTGTAATTAAAAACAGGAATGTAATTTGGATCTGAGAATCTGAAACACAGAGGCTTGATAGCTCCCATAAATCCCTCTGGTGTTTCCTGGCCAAAAGCTTGTTTAGATAATAAGCTTGCTTTCACTTGCTTATTGGAAAATTCCTCATTAATGTTCTCAGATGTTCATTTGGATAAGAAAAGACTTGAAGAGCGTAGGTTGTTTTCACACAATTTGGGTGTGTTTTTGCATTCAACCAAGTGTAAAGGCTAAACAGATCTATTCCTCCATTGCCTTTTTGTACCAGTATTTGTTAAAGTACTTACCTTGTCACTTTATTCTTTCATACAAATAAAATCCAAAAGCTGTTCTTTCAACCACAGGAAACCAGATGATTTTTCTGTTGATTTCGTTAGACATCTAGTATCTCATTTTTGTGTCTCAGATTACGCTCTATTTATCAGTATTGTTTTACAACATCCAGCATTAAAATCTCACTGTTCTGGCAAGTCAAACATCTGCAATCCCAACATGCTTTGATATATGTAGATTCCATAGGTATCTGAATTTCTCCTCTCCTGTTGCTCCTTGCCTGTTACAGGAAGTGTAGGAAGGACCCATCAGAGGCAGGATAATTCAGAAACATGGCAGTTGCTGGTATGATGGGAGCGGGAAAGATTTGCATTTCACATGGAAGAAGACATTTGATAATTGAGCAGAGTACAAAAAGCTGTGTTACACAGCAAGTGGCTGGGCTGGGGTATGAGAGCCAAGTCAGGAGGAGTCTGGCAGTGAAGGTGCGAGAACACATTTGTGTCAAATGGCTCCTGCCACGTTTAAGGCTTTGCAGGCACAGTGGACGTGCCAGTGGCTCGTCACCAGCAGTGGTAACCAGGGCCAGTCCTCCTTTAGCAGAGGTGAGTGGCTGTGGAGCACCCGGCTCCTCCTCAGCAGGGAGCAGCTTCTGCAGGCACCGAGGGGCTGACAGCTAAAGCAGCACAGCATTACAGTGCCTTCATTAGCCTTGAGGTTCTGATGTCTTTTAGCACATCAGCAGGAAGAACAGAACTTGAATACTAATGCTGCAGCAATTCTGATTTTCAAGTCATCGCTATATATGGGATTCTGAACTATCACAACCCTCCCTTAGACCTTTACTGTAGAAGGTGGAATCCTGAAAAGAGCTTCAAAATAGGAATGATTACTAAAGAATAGCATGCAAAAATACAGCAACTGTTATTTGATGGGAGAATAACCTTCTGTTCCTCTCTCAGGGATGCTCAGGCATTTTTAGGTTGGTAGATTTACGTTCCCTAATTGTTCTGTGATGTGCTGAAATATTGCTTTTGTGGTGTTTTTTGTCCTGGTCTATCCCCCAGCATCAGTCCAGATGCTGCTGCACTGGCAGCTTTTAGCACTATATTGCTGCTCTTGCTTGGCTGCTACATTTGCATCTCGTTCTGTGCCAAGACTCCTGGATCCCCGAGCATGGTGACCTGCCCTTAGGCAGGGCAGACTTGCCCACGCTTATAGGGGCTGCTTGGATCCCAGCCCTTAAACTGTCATCCTCTATTTCCTTCTTCCTCCACCTCTCCTGATCCATGCTGTAATCTTGGCCTCTGCTTACTGAGGCTAACAGGGATCCACAGTTCTTGCTGAGCTATCAAAAAATGCTGCAAGCACCAGTTAAAACCTGGAGCGAGTTCAAAGTGTCATGGCATCCATAATTCTGAAATCATTTAATCTCTTATTTTCCCTCTTAATTTTCCTCTCCCTTTGGATCTCACATCTCCAAAAACAGACTTCTGGCCTATGGTCTTATGTTGTATTTGACTTTGCATTTCAGTTATAAAGAAGTTTGGACAGTTAGAATTTAGAAAAGATGACCCCAAAGTATAAAGTTTGGTTCTAGATTGCAAATGACCTTTGGCTTTGTGATATTCATAGACCATAGTGTCCCCAATGCTAACTTGCTGTCCCAAAATCAGTCAAAAATCTATAGATCTGGTTTTGAGATCATATGAAACTTGTGCAACGTCTTTCCTTCACCTCTTACAAAATAAAGTCAAGAAAAAGTAACTAGGACAGTAGCACTTGTTCAAATGGATATTTCTCCTTTTTTGCTTTCTTTTTGTGCTTACATTTTCTGAATGTTTTTAACCTTGCACAACAATCACATACTTGATTGTTTTGTACTGCTAGCAAGACATTTTAATTGTACAGCAGCTGACCCTTTTTTCAGCTGCAGGGAGACAAAAAAGTGTGCTTTTTCATTAACTTCTAGTTTTCAGTTTGTGAGCTGCACTTGTTCCAGCTCAATTTGCACTTCAATTTGGCAAAACTTCAAGCAACAGGTGAGGTCCAGTCTTGACCTGAATAAAACACATAAATTCAAGCTGACTTTCAATCTGGGATCCATTTCTCTCTTTCTCGTTCAGCTGCCTTACAAATGACCAAGTAGGTATGAAAATATAGCACAAACTGCCGTTATTACTTATGGCATCTCTGTCTTCAGTGACAAATCCAAGGAGTTCAATTCAAAGGGAACTGAGGGTTCAAGTAAGTACCAAGCCTGTTCTGAACTGGAGGAGCACTTCTGCCTGCCTGTCCTCTGGGGCAGACGCTTTCTCTTCCTGCCAGGAAATTCACAAGCACCTTTATGTAGATGAACGCAGTGTTATCTCTCCCCTTTTCCTTCCTGACATCTCCACCTTGTTCTCCCTTTCTTTAACTTTCTTAAATACAATTCCATCTCAATACCCATCAGGCAGGCTTCAACATTTGTTAATGATAACTAGTTCGGATCCTTTCTAGTCCCACTCCTTGGCCTCTGTGGAGGAGTTCCAATTTCAAAATAGCAAACAAAAATGTTACAGCCTCTCACAGGAAAACTAAATAAATTATCAGACGCTAGGAGAGCAAATCGAATTATTGCAATCCTCCCAGGCACTGGCATGACTTTGAAAAGACATTTCTTTTTTTTGCCCTCCCCTTAAAAAAGGCCTGATATCTTGACCCAGAGACAACAGTGGTTTGATAAGTTTCTCATTTGCCTTGGGGTCTAGCCCTAATAACATGGATATTAACACATTTGTGCCTTCTCTTTGATAGACTTTGTCTCTGGGGGTAGAGAAAGTCCTGCACTACCTGCACATCCTGGGTGCAAGCTTGCTGGAATTCAGTGAGGATCCCAGGAGCCTTAATGCCATTCCCCTTACCATCAGCACTGACATTTTCACACAGAATTTCATATGCAATATTTGCTCAATTCTATAAGGCACCGGAATTCTGTAAGGCCAAGTTTAAAACTAGACAAGACTTTCATGATCGCATGTTTTCCAAAACTGGTGAGTTAGATAAGGGAAGCCTCTGCTGAAGGTGATAATGCAGGTCAAAGAAAAAGCATGGCTACGTGCTGTATTTCAGGTGAGGGGTGAGTTTGATAAGGTAACAAGCAGCTGCAGGTGTTAAGATAAAACACAGGTGTTGCACAGAACATCATACAAAACATGTGCGGTTCTCCTGTGTGATGGAAGGTGCTCACGAGTTGCTGAGCTTTCTGTTTTATGCAGCAGCTATTTCTTTTTGATGGCCTTAATGCATTTTGACCTTACAATCACTTAAAATTTCCTGCGACCCTTTTCATAACTTATCCCCTCCAGGCTCACTTGACCCAGAGAAGTGCTTCTTGCAACTCTTTTTATCAACCTCCAAGAAGCTCCATAGTTCAACTCTGCAGCCCTAACATCTTTAGGGTAGTCAGACCTTCTGCTTTGTCAAACAAAGGGAAGAATTTGCTTGCAAAGTAAATATTTCCAGAGATTACTAAGACCAACCAACGCCTGAAATGTTGTGTGCAAAGTGGTCTGTCCTCCTGGTGGAAGTGGCATCAGTGAGGGACACCCACAAATTCAGTGTCTTCCATTGTCCTTGTTCCCATTTATCTACAGTAACAGTCCCCCTAAAACATACGGAGCATTATCAAAGTATCCCTGTTATGCAAAGCCAAAAGTGACTTGGGGCAAAGTTAAGCACTGGACATGCTTTGCTGGACTGCACATACTAGAAGTGACTCAAACAGTCACACTATTGGACAGCAGTATCTGCTGACTAGTTTACAGTGATTAGAAAAAGCCAGACATTTCTTCCAGACTGCCACTGCTTCTGTGGATTGTCAGACAGAAACTTTTCTAGTTGAACCTAAGCCTCCTTTTGATGTAAGTACCCCACTACACCTTTTCTCGCTCGAAGGAGATAATGATAACTAGTGAAAGGCTTGTAATTTTGTTGAAATAAGACAGTCTTCATCACCACCCTCTTAAAGTCAAAACAGAGGAAATATTAGAACAGGCTCCTAAGATCTGATCCTCTGCGGTGACTGAGTCATCTATGTCCCTTCCTGACCATGAGGCTGCACAGACTATTTCTCTGTGAATCAAAAATTACCTGTCATCATGTATCCTGAGCCAGGCTGCTGATGAGGAGACAGTGTGTCACGCTGCAGTGCTGATTAGAAGACGTAGTTTTCAAGTCAGCTTTTCTTTTTCTTTCTCTATTTTTTTTAAGGTGCCCTGTAGAAGCTGAGAAAACTGACCTGAATGCATCCTGTCTTTGGATGGAAGAGAGAAAATAGCCTCAAGCAGTAACATCTGTGTGGGCCAGCCAAGGCAATGCATCAGGCTGGAGCTTGCTGACAAAGAACACAGAAATGCAGCCAAAAGAGCACCTACTGGCACATACAAACTTCAGCGTATCCTTTAAGTCGCCATTCGTGTGCCGACATTTCTAGGTGATTCACGGGCACTGCTTTTATTTCTGGCTGGTGTTGGTTTTGAGCTGATGACTTCTCTGTGGGTCTGGTGCATATTTCAACTTGCTCTATTGCTCTTTTGAAGAGCAGGAAGCTTGATCAGCCTCAGTTTTGGGTTTTTTGTGTGTACACATTGTTTTAATGTTTGTTTCCTCCTTTCTGCTTTGTGGTTATTTTGATTTGGTGTGACATTCTCAAGAGCAAAGAGCTGTAGCTGGGGAGATACGACACAGTATGGACACAGAGCATGGGAGATATTTAAAAATAACACCAACTGGTTTTGTCAGGAAAATACAGCTGACAGAACTCAAGCTGTGAGCAAACCTGAAACCAATAGATGTGAAAGCAGTGGATTTTGTGTTAAAACTGCACTTCTAGCCCTTTTCTGATGCTTGCAGGTAAAAATATATCACCCCTTAAACAAAACAGAATAAGGTGGAGAAGCTCTGTGCCAGGAATGGCATAGTGATGAGAGTGAAGCCTTAAAATACAGGAACGTTGATAATCTTTTTCATAGGAAAAGAACTGGAAGGTCAGGTTAGCAGTTTCACCAAACAGCATGGTCGAATTGATTGACTGGAAGAAGGTTCCCCATCTCTCTGGATTCGTTTTGCATCCGAGCAGCCCTGCTCAGATAAAACACCCTCCTGACTACAGTAAAGAAATAACTGGTTGGGTGCTTCTAGCCTGCAAACAAAGATTTGATCTTGCTGAATGATCTTCAATCCTTTGGGGTAAAAAAAAATTAAAATATCACAAAATGGGTGCGCTCTGGCCAAAAAGGATGTTTCTAACAATGGGCACCATTGTTTGGACTCTACTAGCAGAAACTCATGGAGGTAAACAATGTCATTCCCCCCTTTAGAGGGTATAACTGATGCTCCACAGATCATTAGCAAGATGGATGTACCAATATATCTGCTGCTGTGAAGGTCCCAAATGCACATAGCTCTGAAAAACATGTTACGGATTCGGGACACTAGCACTTTCTAGTCCCCTTTTTTACACTTCCAAGGGCAGTGATGAACTAGTTTTGCTCACGCTGAGTTTTAGGAACATATGTTTTTCCAGAGCTTGATTTTATCTGAAATTCTTCATCTGTGTTGATTTGGATTTGTAAATAAAGAAATAACTTTTCCTCCAAACTCTATCAGAGTCACCTCGGATGTGTGATCCACTGAATGTCAGTAATTATAGCCACAGATTAAATTTTAAGGAGAAGCAATACTTGTCATGTAACAAAATTGCAATTTTAGTGCAATGTTCTAAAATTTGGATTCTTATCCATATCAAGCTACCAATCATTTTGAGGTTTGCTTATCCCTATTTCTCGCTTCACGTACCTCTGACAGAGATGCAAAGCACTTCTTCAATAAATTACCTTTCTGAATAGTAAAAAATAATCTGGTAGAAACCTCTGAGGGATGCAGCGCAGGAGAACAAATTACTACAAGACACAGAGGGAGCTGTAAATGTAATTGTGATGGGTGTGGTGACAGTTTGCATTTCTAATATATTCACTTTACCACACAGCTCTAGCAATAGGAGTTAGTTTGCATGACCCAGCACACATTTCAGAAGAAAAAATGGTTTGAAAAATTGTAAACCATAGAGAGAGAGCAGTGCAATGCCAGTGCTTTGCCTAATTATGTCTGGTCATCATTCTGATGTGTATTCTGATATATATATGGGGCCTTTTAGAGGTATTAAAGCAAGAAATAAATCTAATTTTGTTATTAGTTCAGGAAAGAGGAGAAAAATAATTGCTACTATATGGAAAAACTCCTCAGATGTTAGACTGAATTCTAGTGTGTAATGCACTGCATACCTGTTTGCTGTCACGTCTCTCTCATCAGATGATAACATTTTCTGTCACCTAAGGAGGATCCTGATCTCTCTGTCTGTACCTCCAAAAGATTCCCTGGTAGTGTGTGGTGGCTAAGAGTCTTAAACCTCAGGAAGGTGTGGAAACCAGTGGGGGACTGTCACAGGCAGAGAACTCTCCACTCTCCTTGGACTGAAATGTCTCTCCCTCTTGGTTTCATCACCTTCATTTTGCCTATTACCTATTGCCAGGCGAAACTCTTTCTTGACATGCAATGGTATGATGATGGGATAGCTGCAAAAATCTTCAACATCTTTCAGAATGAAAGCTATTATAAACAAAATATGCACGTGTAGGTGCGCATTTGTATATTTAAAGAATATTCTGCTAGGAACCATTAGATTTTGAGATCATTAGCAAGCCCTTTTTCTCATTTGCTGACTGGTTTTAAGTATGATTGCAACACTACTAATTTGAAAGAGACCATAGCTCTACTTTATTCTCATCTTTGCAACTGCTGGTATATAATTAATGTGGGGAATTGCAAAGTATACTCTCAGCACAGCTCATATTCCCATCCTGTTAGGGGCTTGCATTTGGTAACATTTTCTCTTCATCTAAGAATGTTCTGTGTTTTATTAGGTCAGTGAACCATTTCAGCAAGTGTATAAATTGTTCTGGTGAGCTGCTTTCTTGTCATGCCTGAATGAGAAGCGAGAGAGGATTCTTGTACACAGTTTCCCTCTGTTGGCTGTTTTTGCAGCCCTGTGCTTGCAGAATGACCTGGCATTTAGGCCCGTTCTCCTTGTGCTGAGCGGGCTAAGCCACCGCCTGGACTTGGTGCAACTTGGTTTATCTTCATCTGTACAAAAGAAAAGGGAGATTCAGACAGAAACCGAAGTGAACTGCAGTGGCACAGGAGATGAAGACTCGAGCCAGGAAGATCAGCCACAGGCCACTGTGATCTGGTTGATAACTCAGCCAAAATGTAAGGACCTCAGGTGGGAGCCCAGTCAGGAGGTTTGGAATAGGACTGCTGCCTGCATTGGCACTGCACTAATCTCTGCATCACCCTGTTATTATCTGTCTTAGAAAGTAAGCTTGAGCTTACATGGGAACAGGTGCTGGAGAGGATTGTCTTACCAGTGTCTTTTTGTACATAAACAAACAACATTAACCTCCACAACCGTCTCTCCTCTGGGCTTTTCAAGTGGTAGATCCATTGCTTCTTTTTTAAGAGACATTTAAAAATATTTTCATTAAAAATAGACCCCCTAAAGTATTGTTTCTTAAATGAATGAGTGGGCAAAAAGCACTTGTCCTCACACAGAGGGCCACTGCAAAGAAAGGTGCAGTAATTTAGGAACCCCTGCGCTTTTACTTTAGATATGCTTTTACACAGAGCAGCAGATCTGGCACATTTCTTCAGTACCTTTAAGATACAAGGAAAGAAATACTGTATCAAAATTTAGATTTTCTACTATAGTAAAATTCATGCTGTAGTCTGGGAATGTTTTGCTCATGGAAAGAATAAAAAATTTAATAAGGCTTTTGGGCTTATCTAGGATTTATATTCAGTGCTTACCCAGATGTATTCTTGTTCTCTTCTTGAAAAATAAATTTAGACAGATGCATGTGCTCAAAACCCTATTAAAATAAATGCATCAGCTACATATATATGAGCAAAATGCAGTTTTTAAGAAAGGCCAACTAATGGTTTTGTCACAAACCCTTATGAAGAGTGAGCAGAGGGACACTGCTCTGAGAGCACACCAAAACCCAGGTTGTACCTTGACTCACTGTCTCCTGTTTGGCTCTATCCCTTCCTCTGGGAAGTCACAGCTCTCCCTGCTCCCCCCAGGCAAAAAGCACGGATCCTGTTGTGTTCAGCTGAATGGAAAAGACAGCAGTAGCCCTGATTTTTAATCTGCATCTTCTGTTGGATTTTCTGCCCAAGGAAGGAAGTTGATATCTGATATGACGCTATTCTGGTACATTGACTGAAAAATCAGGTAAGGACTGAGACCAGTGTTTCCTTTTCCTGTGTCTCCAGCCTGGGCACCCGCCAGTCAGCAAGCCAGCCTGCAAATCTTTGTAATTTGGTTGCAAAACTAATGCTCTGAGCAGTAACTTACCAGTCTCTCCGCTATAGGCAGCTGTTCGTTAACATCCAAACACCCACTGCTCAAGGATGTTTGCCATCCAGAAATCTTAGACAAATACTTCTTGCTTATAAGCACATCCTTGACATGTGAAAAGCAAATGAATTCTCCATCCGTTTAGACGAGATACATGGTTTGTTCCCTGCTTGGTTGTGTGGGAGGGTATGCTGGACCTCTGTTTTGCAAACTGGCTGATTCCAGGCAGCTTAAGTCAATCTGGCTACTCAGTGAAGGCATTCCAGAGAATATATCACACGGTGTCAAAATGACAACTCAGTAGGAGCCTGATTTGTTGAGCAGTAAAACTTCCTGCTTAGGCAGCTGGCGACGCAGTAATATACAGAAATATTACATGGGAAGGCTGGAATATGGGAAATCAGTGACTTTCACAATATGACATTGCTTAGCAAAAAGCTGCCTTTGAAACCCATTGTTCACTTTTCCAATTAGTTTGCCTCTAGCTCTCATGCAAGTAAAGTCCTCATGCTACCTGGAAGGAAAAAGGAAGGGGGAGGGAAGAGGAGCCAGGAGAGCTGGAGGAACGAGTGTGAGTTATACTGTGCACTGTGTATTGGCTATAAATCCTGCCTGCAGGAATTACTGAAATGGAGAAACAGTTATCTCCTAACTTTGAGACCAATCTGCAAAGTCCCAATGTCAGTGCGATGATTTATGTGATACAAAGTCGTCAAGACTTAGCCTGACAGAATAGAATAGATGTGTGCAGGAACATGGTCTCGGGTTTAAATGGTGAGTAAAGCCCGGCTTGCTGGCTGTGCTATGGTGCCCACGGAGGGACCAAGGTCGGGCTGAGGTGCGCTTGGTGTGCTGGAGAAGGGAGGAGGAGGATGCTCAGCGCTGTTCTCCCGTGACCTCTGCTTGCTGATGAGCTCCAGAGGGAGCTGTGGCTCGCCTTTTTGCTCAGAGATGCACTCACAAGAAGCAGAGAGCACTGCGGGATACACTTGTGGTACCACGAATCCTTCCTTTCCTCCCTTCCTCTTCACTCCAATCCTTCATAAGAAAACTCAGCTTTATGAGCTTTTATTTGTAAGAGATGTTTGCAAAGCAGTCCTATGGAAATACAGGTAATAAATAGACAAACCTAGTGCGTTGTCTTTGTAATTTGTGTAAAGATGCAGTAGAAATTGGTGAGGACCCTGCTTTAGAGCCTCATGAAAAGCAGTGACATCCCGGGGTTGTTACAGCTGTGCATTTTTCAAAAGGGAATTCAGTCTTCAGCGCAGATAGTTCTTCTTTACTGTTAACGTCAAGGATGTTTGTTTGATGCAAAGTTGATCCCGAAATATATTTTCTTCTGAGGTGCTGCCAGCATGTGCCTCTTTCCTCTCAACAAGACTGATTATAGTGAAAACAACACGTAGCAAGTGAGGATGCAAGGTTGTAGGATTGCTGAGGCATAACCACACATTTCCCTGTCAGCGCTGCCACCCGCTCCTCCGGGCTGTGGGTGTCTGGTTTGCATAATCACCACGCAGCTATTTATCAGGAAACACACCAGGCAAAGCCCGATATTTCAGCAGGCAGCCAATCAAACCTTGATGATTTGCACCTTTTTTTGGGTGGGGGACTGAGATTATGTTTATTCAGATACAAAACACAAACTTTCACGCTGAATGCCTTTCTCTGTACACTGAGAAAGTAAAGAAGAGGGAGCCTGAACAGCAAAAATGTGGTGCCACCACTCTGTCCTGCACATTTTGGCTGTCATGCAGACAACATTAGAAATTCCAAACTGTACAGGGATGAAAGTGAAAATCCTATGGCATGTTGATGTATATTTAAAATAAACCGATAGCCTGTTTGGGTTCAGCTACCTTTGGGTTGACCTTCCTTTGATGGGCCACATGGCTTTTGGGTTTAATGACCTTCTTCAGGTGAGACTTTGAGGTTGATAAAACCAAACAGAAGCTTTTCTTTCTCTGTCCATACAGGTAAGAAATTGAGAGGGAAAGAGAGATGTCTAAAAGCAGTGGAAACAATGTCAACATGTCCAAAGGGTAAGTGATGAAAACACTCATTGGACTGTGGAGGAAGGTTTGCAGAGGCTTGTGTGCCCTGCAGTCCTTTGCTCCAGAGGAGCAGAAAGATCTGGAACCTCTGGCAGAGGATTGGGAAGGTATTTGATATGACAAGAGTGAGAAGACATGCAACTCTAATAGCAACTGCTTGTCATGAAAAGCTTGTGAAAAAATGACTTCTTTTGATGAATCATAATACTCATTCCATTTGTTGTTGATTTTATGCAAAAAAAAAAAAAAAAGAGAAACATTACTCAACATTTTTCACCAATTACCAGTCAGTGGCCAGTAACAGTCAGCAAATAGTAGCATTCTCCTTCTACTTAATCATGTTTCTCTTCATTCATCACATTCACAGGTCCTTTATTTAAGGTTTTGTAACACTAGGCTAAAAAACCCAGACTATATAGAAGTTGTCAGAGTAGAACGGAGTCTTGGATCAGACAGAACAAAAGTATTTCCGTCATCTCAAAAAACTTTTTTGCAAAAGATTATACCATGATGGGTAACAAAACCTCATAAACTTTTGGAAAGTGGAGAGAAACACTGTGTGTGTCGGTAGTGGTTGGAGGATTTCAGGGAGCGCTTTGCTCGACTGCAATCATCATCACCGCGTTTTCCTTTGATCTGCCTGGAGATGTGGCAGGATGTTTAAAGCTGGAAACAGCACTTTTCTAATGTTCTCTAACCTCAAAAACAAGATGCCGAACATAAGGTTTTTTCCTCCTTTTTTCTCCCTCCAGCTCATTCCTGCCAGAACAGACTATTCAATTGTGTACTGTGCATCATGACTCTGCCTGCTGGAGGAGGGGAGAGCTGTAGTGTGGGGAATGAGAGGGCTTTTGTTGCTGGAGGGAATTTTTTACTAGCTTTTTTTCTCTGCATGTGAGAGACATAAAGTACTCTGGAAATGTACAGATTCTTCCTGCCAAGAATCGTTGTTTTCACAGCTCCCTTTTTGACAATTTCAAACTGATTAAGAAATAATGATAATAAAAAAAAAAAGTTTCGCATACATATCCTAAACTCCCTGGCTGACAGGTATTGTTGAGCAATAGACTCTGTAAAAGTGCCAAAATAACCTATTTCCCCAGAAGAATAGAAGAATCAAATATTAATACTGATGGTAACATGAAAGGGGAGTTTTCAGTGACAAGAACCAATTCAAGGCTGAGGCGTTATTAACCAACTGTCTTAATTAAGCTAGAAGTATGATGTACTGATATTTTTAAGGATCTCATTCAGCTGCTTGGCCTTTGGCTTTAATTTTTTTTCCCCCCCAAAAAAATCTTTAATGCAAAATAATTAATTCCTCTCCAGATAGGAGTGTTACTCATTTTGAATGGAATATTTAGAGAGGATTCTAGCAAAATGTTCTACTCCCAACCCGACTTCACTTAATACTATTCTAATTAATGAGTAGTTTTTGGGTATAAGGTAATGCTGTATAAGCTCTGATAGAAATATAGGCAATCACAGCATAAATACAGACTGCATATTCTGTGGAACAGGTAAAAAAAAGAAAAAAACCACCCTGTTTAGTAGTCGGATAACATTGGAAAGCCAAGAGAAAAGTGTTACTCACTTTTCTGGCACCTTCCTCCAGTGTAGCCGTCTGTGCAGGAGCACACGTTGGTTCGAACGCAGTGACCACCGTTCTTGCAAGGGGGGATGCAAACAGCTAGGGAAAGGAAGGGAGAAGCTTTGTGCACCAAAACTACACAGGCCATCAACATTGCCCAAGGACAGGCTCCTTACTGAGGGGCCTGTGTTGGGAGACCAGCCTGCAGAGGTGTTTTTTTTGGCTTTTGTCTCACCAAAGGGTGATTTGGGCAGATGCCCAGATGGAGAGCCTGATTCTGTCTTGTTTGTGGAAAGAATGTGGGATATGACTCCTAACATCTAAGGGTGTCTTTTAGATACGTGCAGTTAAGTGGTCAGGATACAGGATATTCCTGAGAATCTCTTAGGTTTTTAAATCTCTACCTAAAGGGCTTCCTCAAAGGCTTCTGCGGTGTTTGACGCTTGCTAACTTTGGTGCTGTTTCTTCTCCCTTTTTCAGTGAAGTAGAAGGAAGGGCGTTGCTGTTCTTCAGCATCCATCCACTATATCCCAGTATCAGTTCCATATCCCACATAGGTGGATATTTATTTTCAAGTTTTAGCTCTACCTAAACCATAACCCTTCAGAGCAAAATTTCCAAGTCACTTAGGTGTTGAAAATCACCTTCCATGTTGAACCTCTAGAGAAAGATCTTTGGGCTACAGCCTGTATCATTTCTCTATCGTTTTGGCTCCCTCCTTCACCCTCAACGTCATAAAAACAAAATGCTTCCAGCAAGCTCCATTTGCAATTCGATTTTTGTGTGCAAATCATTCACTTGCAAAAATATGCATTGGGACTGCATTCATCTAGGGACTCCAGGGAAACAAAAGAGAGAGAATAAGAGCAAAGAAGTTTTAATACTGAAATAGTTCAGGTTTGGTAATAAGAGTGTATTTATATTCCCAGATTCAAGAGGGGTTACTAGAGCCATGCTCAAAACAAAAAAAAAGAAAAGCGAGTGGTGTAAGCACAGGGGTCTTCCAGGTACTTGAGCCTGAAAGAGAAGTTGCTCTCTCCTGTATGTTCTGCCTGAGATAATTGGTCATTAAATTTGACTTCTGCAGCAAAAAGTGAGCAAGAAGCCCAGGATATTATTTGCCTAAGTTTAGAGCTCAGTCTAGGACAGGGATTCAAAATCAGGTCCTGCTCTTTGTCAATCAGAGCAATATTTGATCCGATCTTTGAACAGGGACCTGATGGAGTCATATGGAAGTCTCCCATCCATGAGACTTTGGGTGATGTTGTGAGACCCATCTGAAGATGAATTGTCATCTGGCTGTGATAGTACACACCACAAGATATGCAAAATGAACAAAGTAGAGCCATGAAGGGTTGCTAAGTAGTGGTATCACTGACTCAGATAGTTTTAGATTAATTATTTAGTTATCATTAATGCCATCACAAATAAGTGTACACTCCTTCACAGTACCACTAAGAACAATATAATGTGGATTTTGTGACAGACTATAACATCAAAGGAGTGTGCAGAGTTATGACAAGGAGAGTCTGGATATACTTCATGTGGGGGCAGGTAATAATATAGATGCTGTTTGTATTTTAAGCCTGGATCCTTTATCAAGATGATAAATAGGACTTTCTTACCTCTCTGGCACTGTGGCCCATAGAAACCACGTGGACATGAACACATGTTTGGCCGCACGCAGAGCCCTCCGTTGAGGCACACAGGATTGCACACAGCTGCATGGGAACATGAGACAACCCTGTTGAATCTGAGAATTTTGAAATTTTTAAAGTAGCCACTCTTTTTCTGCTGCACAGATCATTAGCATAAATATTTCTGGTAATACTGTGATAAGTTTCATGCAGTCCTTGCTGGCCAGTTGTGCTGCAGCACTTATTCATGGTCAACACAGTGGGAGCATTTCAGTGGTGTTTTAGCATAGCTTGGGGGATGAAATAGAGTATAATTTAATGTAATAATTTAATTTATTTCTGGTGTATTCCTTCTGTTCACACAGTTCATTTGCTTCCATTTCAGTATCCTCACCAAACACGATCCCAAGGCAGTAAATGTAGTCTCATTATATGCACCCTGGATAACCTGGAGATGAGATATTAACTGTTTGCTGCTTTGTCTGCATTCAGCAGAGCATCGTGGCTTTTCTCTGAAGCTGAATAGGTGTGCACCACAAAACCTGTTTGTTCTGTCTCATTTAAATGCCAGTTTCCACAATACATGGGCTCATGCACCACCAGCAAAGCCACTGGCTGAGCCCCCTTCGCCTCTTCATGTATCTGTTATTACTGTAGATGATATAACAGGCATTAGGAATTAAAAGCTGTCTTGCATATTTCTATGTGGCAAGCACCATACTTTGAAAAAAAAAAAAAAGACTATTAGAATTGATTTACTTGGGAAGTCATTGTGTGAATAATAAAGAATCTGATAAAGTTTTCATTGTAAAGCAGAGGGACACTTTAAACCAGCCTTTTCCCTTCTATTCCATTTGTCTTTCAGTATCTTGCAGAATAACCCATTAAATAAATTAAATACATTTAAGCTTAAATAAATTAAGGGACACTAAAATATTTCAGATGAACTAAAGAAGAAATAAAATGTCAATTAGGAAAGAGAAAAAAGTGAAATTGTAGTCTAGATGAGAGGGTTTTCTGACTAAGGAGCAATTACTTATGAAGTCAAAATGGACTTCATTCATTGCTAATGTGGAATTTGGATTGTCCTGGCTAGTTCTCAGATGTCCACACTCTGTCACTTTGTCAGTTGTCATATTTCCATTGGTAAAGCCCCTTAAATCCTTTTTTTTTTTCCTTTCCATTTCTGTGTCTGTCATATTTAAAAAATTCCTATGATATCACTTCGGGCAGGAAAACCCAGGAGTATCCACAAAATACTCTGTGTAGTGTGCACAAAACAGTGCCAGAGAGGTGAGCCTGATGGTCTTTCCCTTAAGGTGTCAGAAGACAAAAAAAAATCCTGCTGCTGTGATTCTGGGTTGGAAATTACTGTTGCTGTTGCTTCTTGCAACATGTCCTCCTCTTGGAATAATCCTGTTAAAGCCACGCCAAAATAAAATTGCAGAACTCGATGAGAAGAAAAAGAGGAGATAGTGGGAGCCAGAATAGGTAGTGACAAACCCAGTCATTTTCCATGGATCTTAGCTAGGCTAATTTATGTGTCCTCGAGAGGTCTGTCATTTTAACACTTACAGGAAGAGCAATCTCTGGGAGATGGAGGTTAAAATGACATCTCTCACCTTCCAGGAAAGGTAATGTAGGCTGAAGGTGTCTTAGTCATTTAGTATTCACTGTGGCAGAGGCAGATTGCCTCTGTAGCCTTGAGGTTTGGCACTGATTAAGGCAGTCCTCCTTCCTGCTCCTTTTGATATTTCCCTGTTTTGCATGCTTTGTCCCAGGTGAGTGCTACAGCTGCTGTGCCTTTGGAGGAAAAATATGTACTCCAGCTTTTAGCACTTCGATCCCGAGAGGGAGCTCTGAGCTGTGTCTATTCAAACCTGGGCTCACAACTGTGGGTCCTGACTGGAAATAGGTACCTAGTTCCAATCCTCACCTTGTCATTTCATGCTGACTGGTGGAGGTGGCTTTTCCCTGAGCTCCCACGTTCTCTGGATGCCTTTGTAGGTGCCGTGCAAGCATGAGATGCAGGCAGGAGGAGCAGCGCGATTCCTGGCAGCAGTGCATTCTAAGAAACAACTCCCGAATCACACAAGCCTAAAAGGCTGCAGAAAGGTTTTGGTTGTGGGTTTCCTCTATGTAACCCTGAGGTTTAGGTAAACATCTAAACTTAGGAATACTTACATAAACGCCCAAACTTAGGAATCCTTACATAAACATGTAAGTTGCGGAATACTTACATAACCTCAAAGCTTTCTGAGATTTTGCCTTTTACTGTTCTCCTGGTTTTTATGGTTTAATTATTTAAGCAGCAATTCCCAGTCTGACGGCTGGATTACAGGAAGCACAGGGATTTCTGGCAGCAAAAGGCATGAGAGACCAGTCATTTCTAACCCCTTACCTGTTTCACAAGAAGGGCTGCTCCACCCATTTCTGCATTTGCACTCATCTGGTGACACACAGACCCCCCCGTTGTGACAGTGCCTGTTACACACCACTGGAAAACACAGAAAAGATTGAAATTTCTTATCACTGACACCAATGCAGATCCTAAAGTTGCTCTATCACAGCAAATGACATAGTATGAGTCCGAGAGGCAAACTGAGGGTTGGATCTGTCCCTTTCCTTGGTTCTCTTTCTCTATTAGAAGATTTACATCTAAATTTTTTTGCTTTTTAAGTATTCCAGCTACTCTGGTTCAGAGATTAAATTATATTTCTGTCAAGGGTAACCTGCTATTTAAATAAGCAGCACTGTAATGATGGAACTGCACGTCTTGCCATTCAGTTAATACAGAAGAGTTTAAAAGCTGATTTTCTTCCCTACACCTTCTCTGTATTGAACCTCTTTTTTAACTTGTATTGCAGAGTAACATGGCTCCTAAGAGGCATGGCTGGCATTTTGTGTTCTCAAAATTAGCATTATCACCTTCACTCACAGCCCGGAATTTCATAAATGTTACTATAAATAACATGCACATTTTTGTGTCTTTGTTTGTTTTTCTGGAAACATTTTTATGCAGAAAATGTTGATATAGATGTGCATATTTTTACATAATACAACTATGCTGCTGGTAAATATATGCTCTGAAAGAGTTTAGCTACTGTATTACTTCAACAGGTTATATTTTGCTTTTCTTTGTGTATTTAATAATCATTTTAAGGGGAAATATAGAAAAAAACCCTAATTTTTTATCTTGTAATTTTCTGCTAATTCAAATGTGTAATGAGAGAAGCCTGAGTGAGTTCATACGTACTTGTTTCACATCGAGGACCTACAAATCCATAAGCACAAGAGCAAGTGTTTTGAGCTAGGCAAGTTCCTCCGTGCTCACATGGTGGATCACACTGCGCTGCAAGAGCAGAACAGGAGAAAAAAGTAAAAAATGAAAAATACAGTTCAAATATCACATTCTGTGTGGTTATGAGCACAGTGCAGGTTTCTTCTCCCCCCACACCATTTTATTAATCCAACAAGTAATTTGGCTGAGGAAAACACTGCAGGATAGCAGTGGGTATCACATTAGTAATACAGCACTAATGAGCAGCTATATAATGTTTGCAAGGGAATGATTTTAACATAATCATATTTAACTTCTGAGCATGCACATTTTTAAGCACATATTTTGGAAGTCTGAGGATGGATCGGGTACAAATGCTGTTAATACTCAAGACCTTACCAGTCCCCCTCTACAGATTTGCCTTGTGGATGGTCAGTAAGCCTTAACATGTGTCAGAAGTTACACTAAGGCAGAGATAAAATGTAGAGAAAAGTGTTGTATGGGGATTTGTCAGCAAAATGGCAAACATTTAAGTGAAAATTGCAGTGTTTAATGAGTAGTATGAGCTCTGCAGTCAAAGCAGCAAATCAGATAATGATTTCTGGACTTACTGCAATATGCAATGTCATCCTGTTGAAGAAAGAGGATGAGCAGGTGTATGGTGGAATGCTGGAAGGAACTTCAGCTCCTGAAATAGGCTCTTTGCTGAAGACACTTGTTTTTTCATATGTTGATCATTATGAATCTGATGACTTTATTTTACAGGGAGCCTGGAAGTTTTCACCTCTTAAACCTGAGATCTAAGGTAAGTACCTAACACTAGATGTCATGAACGTTTCTATTTGTTGTATGGCAAACTCAAGAGAGGAGGAGGAAGATCGCTGAGGGGATGAGCTGATCACTGACACTCAAAAAAGGAGTGTTGTGTGCAGGAGCAGAGCAGAACACAGGTGTCAGCTGGCTCTCATGCCTCTGTGAAAAAAAAGCCACCTCACATACCACAATGAAAAATATCTTTCCTTGTGCTTGGGGAAGTGAATACAGAGGAAAAATGTTGTACTTTGGCACACTTTACTGGCAGAGTTTTGTCTTTTATAATGAATGTGAAGCTAAGCAAGGTTATCCCAAGGAAAATGTAAAATGAAGCTAAAGAGACCTGAAACAAAGCACTTTTCATTTTAAGTGTTGTTACAAGGGAAAAGAACCTTAATGCACCACACTTTGTTCTTAAAACTGGAAAATGTATAAATGGAGAGCTAAATGAAGGGCTAATTCTTGGCCCACCGCATAATTTAAATGCAGTTATTGTGTTGAAGACCTTCTCACCTCTTGTAATTGTTGCAAAGCCTTCATATAAAACCCTAGAATATGAACTTTGCCATCCAAGAAAGTAATGAAAGACAAAAAGTACTGGCCAATTTAGTCAAAAGGTGATCTCCAGGAAGGTGCCTTTAAGTGAACAATTTTGACACAGTAACATTGAGGAAATGTATTTGGTATTAGATCTGCTCTCCAGGTACTTTTGTGTTTACATTTCCTATTACCATACAGTTTTAACTGTGAAATTTTCAATGCTGCATTATATAACTTTAGGATTTGACATGCCCAAGAACAGAAAACTTACTAGATGTATTATAGATCCATACTATACATGCTGAGAATGTCACTGAGCTAAATTTAGTTTTGATTTGATGTGCTGTAAGGTTTAGACATTTGCAAATCAACATGTGTTTAGCTGAAATTTGAAGTGTACATCTAGGAGAAAGAAAAGAATGAAAAAATTATAATTGTCTAGAAAACTAAATAGGTTTAGGTAAGTTTAGATTAGATATTAGGAAGAAATTCTGTGCTGTGAGAGTGGTGAGGTATTGGCACAGGTTGCCCAGAGAAGGGGCTGTCCCATCCCTGGGACTGTTGAGGATCAGGTTGGATGGAGCTTGGGCCAATCTGGTCTAGTGGGAAGTGTCCCTGTCCATGGCAGAATGAGATGATCTTCAGGATTCTTCCAACCCAAACCATTCACTGATTCTATAATTTGATTTAGATTTATTTAAGCAGTTAGTGTTAAACTTTCCCAAAAGTTTTTCCAATTCAGCCACCGGTAGCAGCTGCTGAAGCAGGTGAGAGGCTCAGGCACTTGGGGGGCTTCTGCCATTGGGGCAAACAGTAGGAACCTGTCCATGATGAAGTGGAAAGTCAAAGAAAGGGAATGAAATTGAAGCTGGTTTTAAACAAGTTTGTTATTCCTTTAAAATCGCAGTACTGAGATTATAATTTACCACTTGCGTTTGGGGGCATGCACCCGATCCCACTGAAGTCAAGGCCAAGCGTAGGGCTCTGAAAGGAGGGTGCTGACCCATCTGCAGCACACACATCCATCTGAAACATCTCCATTACTTGGGCTTGGGTAAGCACAGGACTGGTTTATAAAGGGATTTCTTTGCAACTGAAAATTAAGAGCGGGTAGAAATGGTTAATATTATCTGTGTGGCAACAGGGGAGTACAAAACTTGGGAAAAAAGGTACCACTATTTTTAAAGTACATGAAATGTGATTGCCTTTCCTGTGGGATGGTGGTTGCATAAAGCCTCCAGGTGCCTGAGTGCTATGCCAAGCACAGTGACATTCAAACATATTATGCTTTATTTCAGCGTGGTTTGTATGTAGCACTTAAAGCAAATGTGTCCGTTGAATAGAGTACTTTCCATCTGGCCTTTACACATTCCAAGATGCATCTGAACTGTCAGAAAAGAACATGGTATTTTGGATATTAAAACATTTAGCTCTTATGGTGACATTTAATAGTAAAATGTTTAAAACTGTTCTATTGCTGGTGAATAGCAAAAGATAAAAACTGGCTGCTATGTGAGAGCAAGGATAATATTCACCTAAAAGACATTTCCCTCTGTAATAGAAATATACTCTTTGTGTCAAATTCTTTTCCCAAACTTCTATCTTTCATCTTCTGGAATGAATATTTTTTTTCTATAACCATTTGCTAAATTGTAGGAAGGTATTGCAGTGTTTTTATAGTAAGCGGTTTTGGATGGGATAAAATAACAGCAAAGAGGAAAACATTGCTGCAAATGGTCAATCTTGCTGTCAAATGTACGTATGTTTATGTTTATAATTTAAGATCTGGAGGTGAAAATGGAGAAGTGCATTATTGTTCTATTCGAAAAGGCTTTTTGGGAATAATCTCAAAACTTCTCTTTTTTTTTTCCTTTTCTATTAAAATGAGATCATACCCTTTTTATAAGTTCGTCTACAATAACTTTGGGGGCACTCAGGAACAGCAGATGCTGTGTTGTTTTCTTTGTTTTCAATAGGAAATGTCTTCCAGGACAGAGTTCTTGCTTAGCATCTCAACAGTGAGTAACTGTCCGTGCCATCCAGTATGTGAAGTCCTGGGTCTGCACCACTAAAGCCAGGCTTGGAGGTGTGAAAGCATTACCTGCTTCAAATTTTGAACAACAGTCAGATCAGGACACACTTCACTACATTATTGTGCATTGTTTATTGTACATTATGTATTCTCTTTCAAAGGTACATCAATCTAATTTCCTAAGTGGACAAAGTTTTAATATGTGCAGCCCAAAGTGGGTAAAAAAGGGGAGAAGAAAGTTACCACATTGTTGGTTTTCCTTTTGAAAAGCTGTGGGCTGAAGCACTTCTTTTGCATGTAAGATACACAGATAAAGGTAATAAAGCATAAGATTAAAGCATATAGTAATGCAATTAAAATAACTTATATGTGTATTTATATAGTCCAGCAGTCCAGAGGCAAGTTGTGAGAAATGCCCATCATACAACTAGAATATTAACAGGAGTATCTTGAGTGAATAGACTGGGCATACAAATGCAGACACCGGTTCTGGTTAGGTTGTACTAATGGCTTTTGTTTTGTGAAATGTCAGCTGGTAGGAAACAAGCAAAGCACCAAATGCCAGACTTTAGTATGGTCTGTGTCCGTGATGAGCTGCTGCTGAAATACTGCGTGCAGGTCTGATCCCCCGGCTCAGAAAAGATACAGTAAAAGTGGAAAAGATGCAGAAAACGGTGACATGGAAAACCAAACTTAGGGAAGAAGAAAAGGTGAATGGATTAGGTCCTTGGGAAAGACGTGACTTGGGGGATAGAGCAGAAAACTGTGAAGTCTGACATGGCCCGGAAAGGGTGAATGGGGCAATATTCACATATATTGCCTCCGTGTTTTTAAGCACGTGATCCAAAACTTCCTGAGAGACTGTTGTGGACCGTATTCCTACATCTTTCCCTTATACTACCAGACAAATCCAGTTGGTAGCTGTTGGGGATAGGGTAAGGACTTTTAGTCTGATGTGGTAGATCTTTTCCTGTATAAAATGTCAAAACAGATGAATGTCAGCTACCTGATTTTTTTTTGCCTCATTTCATCCAGCTGTTCATCCTGAGGTCATAATGCTATTCCAGCTACTCCATCTTTCCTGTTATTTTGAAAATTATTTGGTTTGAACAGTGGTTTTGTAATGTCAGGGCAATGACATGTTTTTAACTCTCGAGCAGAAAGCTTGATTCAGACTATCCTAGACTTCACCTTCCCTTAGAAAATACTGTGCAAAGTCTATAAAATATCCCAGAGTTTTAATGGCTTCACAATATTAAGACAATGCTTCTAAAGTAGCATGAATTTATCTTCCATAGGAATGCTGTGTTTCTTGTAAGACTACTAAAAAACCAGAAAGATACAGGTCCTTAGCTGACAACCTAATCCAAAATTTTTAATTGTACAATTTTAGCAACCAGACACTCCCTATCAAATGATCTTGGAGACAGGGAAACAAAACAAAACAAAAAGATGACCAGAAATTTGGCTTAAATTCTTATCTTCCTTCAGTGTTTGGGTCTAGGTCTCTCAGAAAGAAGCACAACAATGCCCAGAGCAGAGATTTTCATTAACTGCAACCCTGTTACCGAATGGAAAGGTCATGTTTCACCTTAGGACACCTGAAGGAGCTCAAGATGTACAACAGCTGCTCTTGGGCACTGCCACATCCACAGACCCTGGTGAGTGCCTGAGTCCAGGCAAACAACAGCGTTTGTGTCCTTTTCCTTGTCCAGTGGGTGCAGCATCTTTGAAAGTGCACACTTGTAGTAGAGTGGGAAACAGAGGCAGGACAACGATCAGTTGGGTGGCTAAAAACACTGACAAATATTTCAGAACACCAGCCTCAAGTGTTACAAAGCACTGAGTTACAGGTGCCACTTGTAATAAACCAAACAAAATGTCAGAACCATTCTGAAAGCAACTCTGCTTGGAGTTGTTTTGCATTATTACAGTACCAGGTTTCCATTCCATTGGCATACTGAGCTCCAGTGTGTAAAGCTCTGTAAGTGTTCTGATACTCCTGCAGAGCATATTGGCAGGTGATATGTGCTGATAAAACTACTGGAACTATACTGTAGTAATGCATCCTTTTTATATGGCATATATGCTTGGAAATGGCACTCAGAGTGAAAATTAGCAACCTCTCTCATTATCAGAGGAACTCTGGGCTAAGTTTGCTCCGTAAAAGGCAGAGAGCACCTTCTCCAAGAGAAAATGTGGGAGAATCCAGTGTACCAGAGCAGGCCTTATCTTCTCTATTCATACTTTTATTTTTGTATAGGTGATGCCAGCTATTTCTAAAACTCTCTCCAAAATGCTACTCTGAAATGAAGTTTTTAAAGCTTGCCCGTTTGGCAGACTAGTCTTAACATTAGGCCACTAATAAATGGTTATAATTGCCTTTGTGCAGGAAGGTGAAAGAGCTCTAAGAGCTGAGAAGCTGGACAGCTGCAAGAAAGGGCACGGGAATGATGAGTAGAGCCTTGAGGAACTGCTTCATCATCTGCAGAGTACATAGTTGCTGCCAGAAGTAAAAGAATTAAGAATCTATAATCCTTGTTGCACCAGTGCAAGACGAGCAAAAGCAGGCTTCTATTTCTTACAGACAACACAGATGTCAATAGTGAAGGGGGTGATCTAAATGGAAATTTCTAACAGCATCTGAGCATGTCTCAGTTTAGTTGCCTGAATACAAGCCAAACACACTGACATCTAGCTAAGTTCTTCCCAAAGAAGGTAGGAAGTTAGACCTGATGATCCCCAGGTGTCTCTTCCAGCCTGTGGTCCTGTGAGTCCTGTGAGACTTTCAGTGGCAGAGTAGAGTGAGAGGACTTCCAACTAAATCATAACAGGGAGACTGAGGGGCTTGTCCAAAGAGATAAGACTATTACAGATATGGAATGTGTTGTGATTTACCTTAGAAAAGAAATTAATTTTCAGGGTGGTGGGTTTTTTTACCCTATGAGTCATCCGAGCCTGATTTTAAATCTGCACAACTGGAAAAAAATTTACATTCCCTCACAAGATGAATACTACTCAGAAAAGTATTTATTATCTTAGAATGTTTCCAAACATTAACCACAGGTCACATCCCCACAGGCACCACAGGTATTAAAACTTGCTACCAGTGGGCTCTTTCTTTTACCTCAGTGAATTTTGATATCAAATGAAAAGGTAACAACTATCAATGGTGTCTGAGTCTGTCAACATTTTTGCTCACTTGCCAAGGATGTTGCATTTGAAGCCTGAAGAGTTTGCAAATGTTGGTCTCATCTAAGCTTTGATCCCTTGGTATGATTGTGTTGCCATTGTAAGGTGCTGATAACCGAGGTTATGACAGGCCTTAATCCAAGAAATCATCGTCATTTTTCAGCCTCATCTGTCATGATGAATCAGCTGCATCTGACATGGGAAGAGACATCCACGGCTGGAGGTACAATGGGTGCTCTTCACACGGCTGGCCTTGCCCACAGGTGTGCACAGGGGCTCGGGATGGAGCAGAGGAGTGAGCAGACAGGCTAATTACTGAGTCAGGTGTCACAGTCAGTGACAAGAGACAAATAAAGGATGTTTGTGCATCATGTCATCAAGCCCCGAGACACAGAATGATGTTGGTAATAAAGTATTTCATCCTAAGGACTCTCCAGAGAGATTTTCAGTAATACCAGTAATTGAAGAAAACATCTAATCTTGCAAGATAGTAAAAGGTGGAGGGAGATTTATATTTTAAGGCAGATTTACGTTTTAAAGGCTTATACTGATGGGCATACTAAACATAACACAGCAGCCGTGTGTCCATATCTGTAAATATTCATACGTATATGGGCCTGGTCTTTGAGGGGAGGCCATTCTGTGGTCAGACTTGCTTTGAGCTTCCCAGTACTAGGAGCTACTCAGTGCTTTTCCATCTGCAGGTGTAAAATAGAGGTCAAAACCAGACTTTCATGTGCCAAACAACCTTAGGTCCTTTAGAAGGGGCATTTCGGAAATGTGCAAACGGGCGAAAAATCATAGCACCCAAGAGAAGAGTAACCTTTCCTTGTCCATTTTGTAGTATGTCTCCAGCAGTGCTCTGAGCTCAGAGGGCTGGAGCAATGCTGGGGGCTTTACACCCCCACAAAGCCTTGCTTAGGAATCCCTGCAAAGTCCTCCAAAGCACATCACAGCTGAGACCCCCCTACGCCTGTCTGCTCCATGCAGGGAGCATGAGAGACCAGACGAGAAAGAGATTAAAATAGATGATGCAAATAGTTTTGCTTTGTGCAGCGAAAGGCCAGCTAAGATATGAACTTATCAGAGGGATGGCAACAAAAGGTGTGATTAATGATAGCTAAGTCAGGGAATTCATTGTTTCAGCAATGGGCATGATTCTATTGTTTTACAGAGGTATTTTCAGCAGTCTAATAAATAACTCAATATATTGTAAAAACCCTTCTGGTGTTATACATTTCACATGGCAAGTTCAGTTTTGTATCTAAGATATTAGGTCTTGATTTGCAAGTAATTTTTAAGGTAGTCAAACAGGTTTTTTTAGACTATGTGTTGTATAGAGAAATGGAGCCAATTTTACTTTTCCCAGAGAAGTTTTATATGTTTTCAAATGTGATGACTTCAGTAGAATGAATCTGGCCTTAAGCAAGGGTAAGCAAGATGACAATCTGTCCCTGGCTTCAATAGATTAGATATTATCAAATAAATATGTCATTTTTGTAAGCAGAAAGAGCTCTTTCAAAATTATAGACTTTGTTTCTTATTTTGAAATATAATTGGCTTTGAAAACAGAATGATCCCAGCTACAAAAATCTCTGAATTTATAATAAAAATTAATTTTCACTTTGGAGAATTATTAGACTTGAAGTTATAAAAGAATTTTAAAGAGGATTTCCCCCCTTACCTTCACATGTAATTCCATCACCCCTGTATCCAGTGGGACAAGGGCCACATTTAAATCCTCCGTCTTCAGCTGGCTCGCAATGCACACCAGCAAAGCACAGCGTATCGGCACACACGACTTTGTGATGCATCCCACCGCTGGTTTGGGGCAGTTCCACTTGATCCACTGCTTTGTTGAACAACCTTCTGGCTGCTGAGGTCTGTGCTGAAAGCCTTTCTTTGGGAGCAGATCCTCCTGGGACACTCTGGGAAGCGGTATCAAGGGAAGAACCAGGTAAACGGAATGGGGAAGGGAGGTGTGTTGCCAAAGGTGATGGTCTGAGCTGCTTTGTTGGGAAATCTTGGGATGGTTTCGTCCTCAAAACTGCGACTCGGCCAGGCCATTTCCTGGGAGAATAGCCATGCGTGGAATGAGTTTGCTGAACAGCAGGTGACCTTGCAATGAATGAACTTGCATTTGTGTTGGAATGAGAAGGAACAGTTTGTGTTGTAGCTGGTTTGTGCTGTTTGAAATGGAGAGGGGTTTGGGATGTCAAGCTGACAGCTGGGGCTCTGGGATCTGGCTCCTCATGCAGAAGGGACGTGTGTGTATCACTTCTCTTTTCAAGAAAAGACTGTTTCTCAGGTACTGTGAGCCCCATATCAGGTATTTTTGTTGGTGATGTCTGAGCTTGGGAAGTCTTCCTTTTCACTGCAAGGGATGGAGTGTGAATGGCTGTGGGGTTTCTTTCCAAAAAGTATGTAATATCTTGTCTTGGAACTTGGGTTTGGGAAAGAAGGGAAAATGCATGTCTTGATGTCTTCAGTACATCTTCCTGGTGAGAGCCTCTTCCATCTTCAACATTTCTTCCAGGAAAATCCATGTGGCTTTGGGAAGGTCTTGAAACTAGGACAGAAGGAAGATGTATATTAGCTAAATTTGGTGGTTGAGAGTTTAAAGGAACCACAGCGAACACTTAGCTTAGGGACAAACAGCAGAACATCAATTCTAGAAGTAAAAGAGTTAATTATCATATACACTAAGGGCACATTTATGCTGACTGGCATAGGAATGACATAGGGTTATTATCTGATACGGGTGGCACCAGCACTGATGCCCAGGGAATTGCAGTGCTGAAACTTACAGGGTGGTAGGTCATGAACTTGAAGTCAAGGAGACAAGACATTGCAGTTTGTGACAGAGAGGTATTGGAGATGGAGAAGCACAGAATGTTGAGAAGATCCTCGGCAGGATTGTGTTCTAGAGAGCCTCTGGTGCCATCACACCAGAGTATGACTGTGCAATGCTTTTGTGGTCCTTATGGCAAAGGGAAGTTTTAGGAAAACATTTAAAGGAGACAAATGGCCAAGCTTTGTTGATGCTGTGTACAGCTCCCTGCGGACGTGAGGGGCAGTGTGTAAGGCAGTCTGCTGGTTTGTTACTGTCACCCACTTGTTCCAGAGCCAGCCACCTTTTCAGCTGTGTAAGGAGGGATGATAGATGGGCAGAGGGGATTCTGTGAAGGGCCTTGAAAGTGGAGACGAGTAGTTGGAATCAATACTTTCAGGAAGATTAATGGCCATCTGCTGGCACTAATGAATGGAAGAAGCTATTTTTAACTGGTTCTGGCATACTCACTCCATAGGATACAGAATATATTGGATCCTGCACAGAAAACCTCACTTGGCTCTAGGGTTAACTCCATGCAGGATGTACTTCTTTCTTTTAAATATAAATATTAATCACTTTCTAAAAACTCCTATTGATGTCGAACTTAATCACAGTTAGCAAAGAAACAGATTCACATGCTTGGCAAGGGTTAAATGAAAGTTAGAGCATTGAGTAAGCAAATCCTGGCAGCTGAAGTTGTGCTTATTTGGCTGATAAGCAGTGTCATTCTGCTGGCAGATGATGAGTTTCTATTGCCCTGAAGCACAATGTTTTGGAGTCTTGCAGTGGCACTGGATGGAGCTATGGCCATCAGTGGGTAAATACATGGCATTTACTAGAGCAATAGGCAAATATGTGTCACTGTCCAAAGTAAATCTGATGAATGATGAGGTACACAGAATGGAAGAAAAGAGATGATTGGGCAGGGAGGATGCCAGCAAAAGGAGCATGCAAGGATAGGAGAAGCCAAAGGATTTTAAAAAATGAATGAGAGAAAGATGAGAGAAATATCTCTGTAGAAAATTATCAGTAATAGATGATCATTACTGCCCTTAGCAAATTTGATTCAGGGGCCAGAAATCAACAGGAATGACAGCAAAGGGCTGAATGACCTCTCTGACAAATTTCCAAAATGAGCCCTGATTATAGCTTTGAGCTCCTTCCACTGTGTCAGAATTAAATGGGTTTTCCTCCTAATTAAATTTGACTAACTAGTAAGGAGATCAGACTGACTACCTGAGAAAGAGAAATCTTTTATTTCTTTATCAGATGATATAGATGATATACCCATCTTTCCCTGTAAGGGGGAGCACACTGTTGAAGTGTTTCTGTGATAATGTAAATTTTACATCTCAGATAACACTACTAATGAAGAGTAGTGATATATTTTGGTTGGTTGTTCATTATGACATATACTGATCAAGGTCCCTCATTCACTTTGTAGAGGTCACCAAACTTCATAAGATGTTGGTGTCATTCAAATGTGGTGACTAGAGAGTCCTCTCAGCTTTCATTATTTCGGATTTTTCCTTATATTGATACTGTGCAATTTACTTTGGATTAGAATATGAAGGATGGTTTCTGGAATACCTGGAAATTTCTTTCTGCAGTCTTCCAAGTATCTAAATAAGCTAAAACAAAGAAAGCAAAGCAAAAGATTGCACACTCAGTTGTCTGTAGTCAGCAGCTTTTTCAAATCCTGTGTTACTTCAATTTATTTTCCTTGCTGTTGATCAATATCTCCAAATGAATAACCCATTATCAATGCAGAGTGTGTGAATCTGTTTTTCCCTGTGATACCAGCATATGATTACATATTGGACTGGATGAAAATACAAAAAAAAAAAAAAAGAAAAAAAAAGACAAGACAAAGTGCTCAAGGTTATATGATGGAAAGAAAATACGTTTTCCCTACCTGTCAGTATTTCTGTCTATACTAAAGGGGAAATGTGCAGCAGTGGAATAACTGAGTTTATTTTTCACAAAGGTAGATAAGAGACCAAGAATCTGCTGCTTTGCCCCTGCTGTGCATGGCAGGACCTCTATTCATATTGATGGAGCTACACCACTGCAAGCACAGAGTAATGCCAGGATGCTTCAGGCCCCAGGAAAGATTCCTCTGTCGTCTCTTATCTGGGAAAAATTAGAACAAGGGTAACAGAGGGCAAATTTCTGAGACACAAGTTCAACACCCCTCATCCAACTCTACACCAGGACACTTTCCACCTGTGTGGTGCAGGAGTCCCAAACGTGACTCTCCCGGCTTTGGTTTGCCCAGTGTTTCAGATATTTTGTGTCACTCACACGAAGCTCACAAATTAGAACCATCACAACCAGTCTCTGGTTCATGCTTGCCAATGCCATCAAAGCTGTGCTAAGGCACAGCAAATTCTGATCTCTTCTCTCACTTGAATCACAATTTATAGTGAACTACTAAATATCTGTAATTGAAGAGGGTCCTGCTCATTCCGAAGGGAGTGAAATGACTGCTTAAGCTGGTGAAAACAATCATTCACAAACAGGCTCTCAAACTTTCTTAAACACAGGGTGAGATATCAACATTCTGAGACACAGAGAGGAAATCCAATATATTTTTTCACTTCTGAGTTTCTGACTTTTTGGTTCTTTTTTTTTTTTTCCTTTGTCTTTACAACCTTTCAGAAAAAGGCCAGATCTAGACTTGAATTAAGAGAAATCACACCCCCTTCTAACCCCAGCTATTTCTGTTGCCAGTGGAACAGCACACATTTCACATGCTGCCCAGGACAGGGTGCACCTGCTTAGTTACCACATTCCTTGGTGCTGTTCACCAGTGTCTTTGCTGGTCTTAGCCTTACACACCTTCACACCTTTCTTCCCAAGCCCCATGCTTGGACACAGCCCTATCCCAAACCAGCAGCTGAAACCTCAAACACTTACTTAAGCCTCCTGCAGACATTTGTATTTATTACTTTGTCCTTGCCATGCTTCCCTTCACAGCTTAGAGTTAGAAACTTACCTTTCAATTTAAATGTATTTTTTTTTTTTATGTAATGACATGAGTGAGACTCTAGAAGCGTTGCCATGCAAACTCAAGTGCTTGTCTCTCTTTTAATCTATATAAAATTCCTCAAACCAGGACTCTTCAGGTGGAGACTGGCTCCTTCTCCTTAGCAAACTCCTCTGGATGTGGCCACTTCTGTCACCTGTCACCTCAGGGGATTATGGGCACTTTTAATTCTGCCCAAGCTACAACTGCTTCAGAATTCTGTGAATAGTTTAAGAATTCATTATTAACACAATTCTATAAATTTACAATTTGTGTAGTTTTAGAGCTATTAACATTTAGTAGAACCTGCTGTCCAGCACATTTCTCATTCGGAAGTATGTCGAAAGAGAAATGCTCTTTTGACATATTACACTATGTGGGTCATCATTTAAAATTTGAAACGTCTACCAGCACATAAATCTTATTTAAAATGTCAAGAGAGAATAGAAAATTACACTGGTCTAAGAATTCTTGTTACCAGAGTATTAAGGCCCTTCCCCTTTCTTTCTGTATATTTCCATATTAATATTTTTTGCTGTGTTTATTCAGTGAGAAAGGGGAAACAGAACAGCTGTCAATAGGACCTCCAGGGAAATTCCTTTTTCTCATCAATTCCTAATTTGCTCTTTAATATTAGTAAGTTCTGGAACTGCTTTCTTCTCTAGTCAGAGCATGTTTAATTGCTAAATCTTCTGTTTAGCCATCCAAACATACCCTAATGTCCATTCAGTAATATAGCTTCTCCCTTCCTTCCTCTTAAGCATCGAGAAGTTCCCCACATTACGAGCTGGTTGGGCTTCCCAGTCACCACATCCCTGCTCTCACAATCACAAGCAGCAACTCTCAGAATAAATTCCTCAGCTCCTTAAGTGAAATACAGCTTTGACTTCCCAATTTTTACAAAGGGTATACTTCCAGCACCAATTTTGTAGAAACAAAAGCATTTCAAAGACTCTCTGTGGCTGGGATATTAGTATAAATTTAGAAAGGAGCTTCAGTTTAGACCTAATGATCCTTTACCTATTTTTTATGTAAAAAATTGAAAGGTGAAAAAATTGAACTGTAGTCAAAACTATATGACATTTCAGAAACACAAAACACACTGGAAGTAGGCACAGGCAAAAATCAATTCCCACTTTGAAAGATGTGGAAATAGAGAACCTGAGCAACAATATTTATGTAAGAGGTGTCCAAATCTGGGAATCACAAAGCAGAAAACAACGTGGAGCTGTGTGCGAGCCGCTGGCTGCGCACAGACAGACAGACAGACAGAAGGAACCAGTCAGGTTCTTCAGCTTGTGCTGGGCTCTCAGAGCCAGGCACCTGCCATGCCTCTCATCCAACAGGTCAGCACTGACTCTGTATCCATCTGGACAGGTGTATTCAGGCTTTGAGAAGTCTGTGCTCTCAAACCACCACCTCTGTGACGGGTAAATTTACTCACTTGATGCTTTAATGATGAAATTAAAAGGTGAACGTCTAGTTCGCTGTCCCTGAGCTGTTTCAGCCTGCTAGGAAATGAGGTTGTGTTGCTGATGTTGCTATCTGGTGAGCAATTTTCTTCCTCTTCACCTACCAAAACCATGAGCAATAGGGAACAGTCTGTGGAGTCTGTATCGCTCAGCCACTTCTGGTTATAACGATTCCTTTGCTTCAGACTCTTGTTTGTCAATGTGGCTGCAGCTGCACACGCACGATTCTGTACCACCATTCATAATTTGCAAGTCAGATTTGTGCCTATGAAATACATTCTGCTGCAACACAACGTGTTTGTGGAGGAGAAAACCTGGGATCTCCAGTCAGCTCACCCACTAAACCTTGTTTATGTGTCATTCTGTGTTAATGATTCCCACAAACGGAATGGGATCTAGGTTCTGCCATCAAGGGGGTCCTTTCCCAGTTCTGGGAAGAAAGTGTTACCTCAGTGTGAGATAGTGTGTTTGCTTATGTCACCTTAAAGGTCTTTTGTACTTATTCCATCGCTGTGCAGTTTGTTTGTCTCAAGGTTTTCTGAATTTAATTGGCAATTCATTAACCGATGTATATAAAGAAAATGTGGATACTGAGATGGCTGGTCAGGAAGCAAACAGTTTATAAACATAAAAATTATATAACTGAATACACACCATAGAGTTTTCAGTCTTATCTAAGGTATGTCAAGGAAGGCATAAAGATAACCCCTTTCATGGTGAACAAATACCAAAACAATGCCTTAGAAAGATGTTTTTAGGTATAGCTCTTTTCTTATAGAGAATATTTTTCTGTTTGTAAAACTTTCTCAATAGAAAGCATTATGATTTACAGTTTAAGAAGCAAAAACCTTTTGTGAATGTTAAGAGATAGAGAGTATTGAAGATTGGTTGTGAAGATTAAGTGGAAGAAAAAACTAAGAAGAGATGATTGGGGACATTAATACTGCCTTAGTTTATACTCATTTAAGCCAGGCTTCTCATAGACTTCAAGTGAATGGCTCCCTTTTAGGAGTCCCAAGTAGATAACAGTAGTATCAGGTTATAAGGTGAAGTCCTAGACACTCAAGTCTGGAACTAATGGGACAGTTTTAATTTTGAAATTTATGCTAGTAAATGGCAATTTCACCTATTATATGTGGTTCTGCTTTCCAAGGAGGCATCCATCAGCTTTTGGTCAGTAAGATTCTTGGGACAAGGCATCACATACAGGCAGAGTGAAGGAACGGAGCAAGAAGGTGATGAACACAATGACAGCTGTACAGAAAAAGGCATCTTTGAGGAAAATAATGTTTTTTGTGCACTTTGTTTGCAGACTGTGTTTGTTGGTGTTTTTTCTTTGCTTCTTTTGTGATCTTTTCTGTAAGTTTCAACAGAAATTTTAACATCAGGGTCACAAGAGACAGTGTTTTTTAAAAGTGGGATAAGAATTAGTGATTGTAAAGATACGAGCATGCTCCCCAAACAGGGATTTTTTCCTTTCTCTATCAATAAATTCCTTTATCAGCATCTTTTTTTTTGGATTGTGTATGGAGATTTATAAGCCTGCTATGTTTTTACAAACAAAAAGTATTTTCTCAAACACGTCTCCTACCTTCCAGTTTATTACAAGATTTAATTGAAAAGTTCTCTCCTGGGGGTCAGAAAAACTCAAAATGTTTGAAGTGCTCTCACTCCTTGCACAGGAGCCTTGCTCCACTCACTCCTTTGTTGTCAGATCTCCTTCCGTGCTCTTTACATTCCTCGGGTCTAAGCCCTTCTCTGCTGCTGTTTTTAGAAGTGCTCTTCCTGTGTTTTTCTCTGAATACCCAGCTAACAAAACAGGAAGCGAAGGAGAAGTGTGGTTGTGTTTCAAAACACCACGGATCACCCTCTTAATCCCCTCATAACTGTTTTATCAGCCTTTCTTTCATCATCCCTTGTCCACCTTCCAGGTCTGAACTTTTACCTCTGCTCTTTGTGTTCTGCCTTCTCCAATTATTTGAGCCTGAAACTGTATTATTTCAGCAGCTACAAAGAGGGTATTAAGATAGAGTTCATAAAAGCAAATTATATTTTCTATTCGGGATTTGACAGTATATTTTGCTTCTCAGGGCTGTGATAGATGGAAAAATTAATAGAAACTGTGTTCTTATCTGATGATTCCTCATGGGCCTCCAGACTCTCTCTCCTGGCTTGAACAGGTTGATAGATATATACAAAATAGACTAAATCAAGGCAGATTGTCTCTGAAGCATCCCTGTCTAATTCTCTGAAATATCTATGTAGAATCCTTTAGAACAATAATAATAGATTATAAAGAAGGTTCATAACATTTCTTCAAAAGAAAAGCCATAATATTTCTCCAAAGAAAAAAATAGCTTAAATTTGAATATTTTACTGAAATTCCCCTTTTATTCAATTCAAGAAATAAATGGTCTAAAACTATAATTATGTTGTTTTGGGCTGTAAACACATAAAAATGAATTATTTTACATATGAAAGCCAAGAAACAAACCAAAATATGCCTTACTGGGAATCAGTCATGAATCTATTTTAGTGTCATATAAGCACATATAAATACTCTCAGTGAAATAGCACTTCTATGGAATTCTCCATAATTTCAACTGATTAGGTTAACAACTATCTGTAGTTTCTTCCTAATTCAGAAAACAAAAAGCAAGGAATTTCAATACTAAGCTTTCAAATGGCATGCCATAGAAGTTCTTAGCTAGTTCTCTTTGAGAAAATAAAGCTTGGGCTAGATGACCTTTTGAGGTCCCTTCCAACATTGCTGTTCCATGATTCTATGAAATTCTAAATCTATTTTCAGCATAGGAGATCATTTCCTCCTGCATCCCAGAGGATCAGTTGCCTTGTGTTAGCTATAGGCTGTTCCTGTATTGCCCACAAATGAACCAGCTCTAGTCATGAGACGTGTAATATCGGGGGCAAAATTCACGTAATTTGGCAGTGAACATCACCTGATTCTGCAAGAAAGTCCTGTGAAGTGGGTGCTACTGCACCTGTAGGTACCTGTTCATAAACAACAGCAAGATCTTAAGGGACCAGTCCTAAATTTGCCCTGAGACTGGGTATTTCACACCTGTTTTCACCTCCTTTACTGGACTGTGCTTTATGTTGCTTATGAATTCTTTTCCTCCAGCTCCTGCATTTCCTTTATTGGTTAGTGGCAAAACTCTTGTGTTGCTTTAATGTGGCCAGGATATCAGTCCAGTATGAGTTACTTACAGTCTTTAAGGGCTTCTAAGTGCCTTTAACAAAACAGCAATCTTGTCAAATTTGTGCAAACAGGGTTGGCTCTCTTTAAAAGCTGTGTGCTATTATAGCTGGATGATTAAATGAGCCTGGAAATTCTAAGAGAGGATAATCTTGCTCTCTGCTCTGTCAATGTAAAAAACTACTGGGCCTGTATCCTATGTAGATTATTTGTTGGAGACTGAGTTGTTATTATCACTTAAAAGTCATGATGGCGCAGCGATTGCTTAAGCAAAAGGTGGCACATTCTTGCTAGGAGAGAAATGTAATCTGTACTTGATGTTCTGATTGAATGTAAATATTATTCATGGCATATAGCTGAGTCCTCTTCCCTAGTGGTTTTATGGCTTGGGCTTCATTGGTCTTCTATTGCTGAGCTACATCATTTCCTAAATATATCATCTGTATTGGAAGCACTTAACGAGTTCTGGATTGACAGAGTGTATGGATCAGTGAAGCTGGAAACCGTTTATCTTTTAAATTATCTAAACATATTCTTCCCACTGTGCCTACTTTGGTTGTTATGTTTGGGTCATAGCATATACCATACAGGCCTCTGTTGATATTTTTCTGAAAATGCTTAATATTTTATTGGGTATCCCTAAGGAGGAGGAAGCCATCAGAAAGACTCTTCGATACCCTTTCTGTCTTGACAAATACAGGAGTGGATTTTCAGTGGCAATTATAGACTCAGAGGGCAGGAAAAGGTCAGAGCTTATGTCCAAAATGCCAGGCTGACCCTGGCCTCATGTGAAGGTTACTGGTATGCCATTTGCAAAACTGTGTCTTTCATGACACCAAATTTATATGGAATGTCTTTGTGTGGCATTTCTAACCTCACTTCAGTTGCCATTTCATCACATACCCCTTGAAGGGGCACATCATTTCATCGTAACTGATCAAAGAATTGAAAAAAAATGTACATTTTTTTCCTGATATACACCAACTAGAAACACTCAAACATAGTTTATGAAAGGGATCGGACACTTCCACTAGGCATTCCAAAGATGAGCTGTGGGCAGAGTTTCCATGCCCTGAGTCAGAGCTGGGAGCCAGAAGCCATTGAGATGTAATGCTTCCTGGGTTTGGAGCCTGAAAGAAGAGCTGAGAGCTGTTACCACACAGAGGCAGATCCAAGTATCATTTACTATTTATTTATTTATTTGGTATTTCTGTTATGCCTTCTTTGTAAGGATCTCAGGCAGCTTCACAGCTAATGGCTGCAGCACCAAAACATCCCTGCCTTCAAGTAAGCTTTGTAACTCATTGCATAAACCATGGCAAGACGGGTTAATTACTCATTGCAAAGCAGCCTCTGAGTGCTGGACAGTGTGTCCATCTTATCAGAGTCCATATTTAAAAGTTCTGTGTGGGACGTGCCACCTTTAACTGGTTTTAAGAGGTGTCTCCCAGGAACAGTGCTCGGCTCAGCCCATTAGGGTAATGCTATTTGTTCACGGAGTCACTTATGATTTACACTAGTGTAAGTGGGACTGGAATCTGGGCCTTGATCTTTTAAATGCAAATTCATCAAATCTGTTAGAAAAGAGATGAAAAGAGTCCATTATGTTCTTCAGTCAAGTCTTGAAGCAAAATCATTTGATTGGTTCCAGGCGGCAAGACTCCTGCACTCAGTTCCAGAGATGAAACGTTGGTTTGGCAACCAAAGCTCTTACTGGAGTTATTTATTTTTCATGGACAGTGATCAACGATGAGTGCTAATAATGACAGCAGTGATTTCCAGGGTAAAATTTAAGAATGTAATTCTTAAGGTTAATACGTTCCTCTGGTGTTTGACTGAGCACTATGAGTTTAAACACACACACACACACACACACACATTCTTTTACTTCAAAACGTTTTATCCTCCTTTTAAATCCACACCTTGACGTTGATCTGCCAGTGGTGCAAATGAGAAGGTGACAGAGGTCTCTCTGATGTAAAATCAAAGTGAATTCAGGCTCGTGGTGCAGATACTGGAGCATAAAGCACAGAGCACGTAAACATAACAAATAGCTGTCACATACAAGCGTATAGCAAGTGCCAAATGTCTACAATACTGCAAATTAACTGCTATGACAGGAGATCTTGCAGTGGTGTTCAGAATGGAAAAGCAGAACTTGATTACAGAGATCATAAAATCATCATCTCCCTTGATCTTCAGTTTCCTAAACCAGGAGAGGCAGAAAGAGCTCTGAACAAACAATCTTTTATGGGTGATGGATGTGGCACTGCTTTGTCCAGTAAAATTGCTGATTTACTAATAGGAAAATAATAAATCCTTTGGGATGACACCAACCTCTCTCACCTGCTAAAGAAAGTGCAAACAGATGGGTATCTGTGTGACTGTGAGTGATGAAACGGGTCTGGAGAAACACCCGTAGCATCTGATGAGAACTAATATTGCAACATGCAGTAACATCACCAACACCCCCAGTTTGGATATATTCATTTTCTTTGTGCCAAGAATATGACCAATGATACTACATGGTTTGATTTAATGGATCTGCCTCTTCCAGCAAAAAGGTAACAGAAATTTTATACAAACATGAAATGTGCCCAGGGAAGCCTGGACAGATTTAAATTCCTTAGACTTTCCTCTCTATTGCAATGCCAGCAGACTTAAGGGACTTTTGATCCTACTAGTACATTTTTAAATAAATGTAGGATACCTGCTTTATGGATTTTGAAGGGAGAGAAATAGCTTTTTGTCTCTGATAGAAGAATCTGTTTTAAAAAAAAAGAATAATTTCTCTTCATATACAAAATTCCATACTGGCTTTCCTTAAGACTATTCTGATGTACTTCAAGAAAAATTGCAACCAAGTCTGGTCAATTTAAAGTGGTACAAACTACTGATATAAGCCAGGTAAAATATGTAAGTGAGAACAGAATGAGGCCCTGCATTGCTGGCAGAGCAGGTAAATATAACTCAGGAACTTATTTGTGGAGTTACGTAGTTTGCAGTAAGTCAAGTACTTCAAAAGATGAATGCCCATCACATATCAAAGCTGTGGAAATGGCACTCTTTTGATTATAAATCAAAATTGAAGGACTTTTTGGGTGCAGCTCATCAAACACTGACTTAGGAAACAATTTTCTTCTGGCATATTTTTCTCCTCAGTAGCCTACAAAGGCAGTTGGGTAATTTTTGTGGTTTCAGTATGAAGAAATACTTATCCTTTAATCCTTAAATCACTGCAGTTGAGTATAATTTCATGTCAAAAGCAGCCAATAAAAGTACAAAATAGGGATTAGCAGGAGTATTTTTAGATTAAAATTACTAGAATTGGAAAGAAGTAGCACATAATCTCAGTACCTTCACAAGCACTGTGGCAAGCTGAAGAGGATTTGTTCTGTTTCATTTGAACACTGATAGCGTAAGTTACCAGGGAGAGAAGTTATTATTCTAACTAGGAGGATTTCAAAATAATCATAATCCACAAGTGTACATAAATTTAATTGAAAACTAATTCTTTTTTGTTTGATATCTTTGAATCATCAATGCTACACAATACTTCTGCTTTAACTAGCAAAGCACATGGGAAGGAAAGTTAAACCAATCATTTTGGCCATAAATTAGGACCCTCACACAGCTGCAGCAATTGCTTTCATTTCTAAGGATTAAAAGAAATGACTACTCTCGTTTAACCTTGAGGCATAAGATTTTCATTGTTTATGTTGTGAAATAATTCACGGGAGTGAATATAAGCGTCTGATGGAACAAAAAAGAATTCCTCTTCATTCCCTTCCCAAGGTGCTCAAGCTGGTTGAATGACAACATTTTACCATGAAGTTCTGACTCAGTTTGTGTATTCAAGTGAAAAATATTAAAACAACCCCCCAGCCTCTGATATACAGCTCACTTTTGAAAGAAGAATGTACTAGTTTCAGATCCTGATACTTGAGATATTTCTTAAATCTTGCCTGGAGTTGTATATGACTGGTATGAATCACAATAAATGGCAGCTCCTGTCTGCATTTCCCTGTTTAGAACATAGACAAATTTATTGGTTAATGTTTATACAAGCACGATGTAAGTGTGCCTGATTTACTGTACCAATACCTCCAGCTGCAGAATGTCTGTTCTACTCAACAGCATTTAAAGACCTTTGGGGTGTACAATGTGTATCCCATTATTCCATTAACGACCTGGCGCAGCTTTGGGCAATAACAGAAGTTATTTATATGCACAATGATTTTTTTTCCCCTCAACCACTTTTACAGCTTCCCCAAGTTATAGAAGAGTCAATAGCTGACTTAGTGATGCTGGCAGATTAAGTAATACTTCGTACATACTCATTGCTAGAGAAAGAAAAATGTTGAGTTTATTTTCGCGACCTTTAGATTCAGAGAACTGGCTAAAATCAATTTATAGTTCAAAGAGATTGGATGACACCTACATTAAGCAGTAAAGTTGCTTCCGCTTTGATAGAGTGTGTTAAAATACAACACCAAGGTAACACTCATTGACTTGGATACAGAATGGGGAATGAGGTGGGTTGGTCAAGAGTAGGAGGTTGGGGAACAATTTGGTAGGTTTCAAGACAATCTTGAAAAAGAAAAGAAAAAGATTTAGAAGAAAACCAAGGAACGTGATCTAGAAACTACTGTTATTAAGGAATAAACATAAGCTCTCTGTGCAGCAAAAAGAGAACGACCATCCAGACTGTCCCTAGAGAACCATACATTGAATTATGAGAATATCATGGAGAGAGTGAAGGATTGGGTGACTGATGAGTGGTTGCTATGCCATTGACACTTTCTGCCTGAGGTTAAGACCCAGCTTTTCCTTCATCAAAGCAGAAGACCTCTCCTAATGATCAGTCCTCAGAGATTATGGGACCAGCTGAGTTTCAGAGCTCCCTAAGGAAGATTATTGCTCCCACTATGAACAATACTACTGAAATGCTTTAATTATCTGTTGCCTTCAGTTGTTGGTATAGTTATTCTTGCATTACACTTTGTTTATCATCGTCTTCACAGGTCACCTTGCAGAACAGATGCCTTGCAGCAAAAGAATTAGGAAAAAAGGAAAGAAGAGTGATACTGGCATGTGTCATGTTCTGATCTTACCGAGGAAACATGTTCTGAAGTCCCCTGCCAGTGCTGTGGCAGAAATACAGATGTGATTCATACCACTGAGCAAGTCCTGTTGGGAAGAATTGCCCCTAGTAGCAAATGAGGTGGTTAATGTATCGAGTTCCAACTCATAGTGCCAGGTATTCCTGAAATAAGACCTGCCAGCTGCTCGTCAAGTAGGAGTGAAAAAACACAGCCTTCAGTGTTGCGTTCCAGAGTACGGAGTGCATTGTAATACCACACTACTCATACTTCCTTACAGCCTTTGTGTGCAAAACACTTTTAAAATACTACAAAATTGAAAGTACCTGCTCTGAGGACTTTGGTACAGGTTCGACCGTTTCCAAAAAACCCCGCCGGGCATCGGCCACAGACGTATCCCACATAAGGGGGCTTCCTGTCAAAGCACAGCACTCCGGGAAAGCAGGGCCTGTTGGCACAGCTGGTGACATGGGACAGGGGTGCTGCGTGGCCAACTAAGAGAAAAAAGGCAGTTCAAGCACGTTATTAGGACTTTCTCAAATGAAAAGCACACATAAAATTTAGCAGTGTCTGCCTGTCCCCGGCTAAAGCTTTATAACTGTTTTTACTCTTTAAAGTCTAATTAATGCAAAATGTTCCCAAAACCTTGAGCCAAACATGAGAATGTCCTGTGGGCACAGCGTAACGGAGCAGCTGTTTCTCATTAAAGTAAGATTTATTAGTCCTCTAATTACATGTTTTCAAGTTTATTACTCAAAAGTTGTTTGGCATTTATCATGTACAATATAGAAACTGTAATTTTCAGCATAAGTGAAAGAGTAACTGAGTGAGAAGAGATATTATTTGACATCTTTTTGGTCTTTTATAATTGGAAGGTAATTATCAAACCTTACAACACCTATACCCTACTTTTAAAATTACACTGTCAAGTACATGTGTTTCTGATCTAGAAATCCTCCCTAATTCATCAAACCCTGTATTACAAAAAACTGCTCTAATTATCTTAGAATTATGTGCAAAATTTACCACTCTGGTAGTATATAATATTTTATCACTTATGATGTCACTGAATAGCAAGTGTATATGAACTGCCTGTGAAGTATTTAACACTGTCAAGACATAGAACAGATGATGAATACAATCTTAATGATGGTTGTAGATCTTTTTTAATTGCCTCCAGTGAGGTCTCCTTCATGATTCTCAAGGGTTTTCTGCATTATTCTTGCACCTTACCTACAGCATTATGGTATAGAATACCTGCAAGAGGCAAGGTCTGTTTAGGTGTTGACTGGCCTGGTACAGATATTAAAAAAAAAGAAGGTAAGAAAATAAATCTTTTAATTTACATAAGCATCTACACAACAGGTCTGCCCAGTCTCAATTATTTTGCTGCCTGCTTTCACTAGGAAATGAATTAAACATGCAACACTCATTCGAACAGGGCCAACATAAACATTGTGCAGGTGCACACCCCTGTTTAGAGAGTGCTATAGTGCTCCACCTCTGGGAAAAGCTGCTGCCACAGTCAAGTTCATACATCAAGTCGATCTTCACTTATGCTCAAAACTCAGTATTAATTCAGTGACTGCCCATGAAATGCTGACTAAAATATCAGCATCCCTTGGCTATGGCAAGCTGGCATAAGCTGTCACTCCTAGCATCTTGCTTCCCATTGACCAGTAAAATTTGGAGTGGTTTTGTTCTACCTCAGAAGTGATGCAATTTCTAATTAAGCCTGACCACTCTGGCTGCTATTGCTGTAATGCACCCCTTCCATCTAAAATTGTTTAGCATCAATCCACAGTCTGGTGTATTAAGAGGGTTTTCATTTTTAACTCCAATTTGCTATGCTGTATTATAAACAGCTAGTTTGTATTTACTGTCGAGATGGGAAAATGTATGATTTCTGAATAGAGAAACTCCTTTCATATCCTTGTATACCTACCATGTCTATCACTTATGTTAAAATTCTTAATTACAGGAGAATCCTTCGCCTCTAAGGATTGCAGTGGCTGCTTAACCTCGGTCCTGTTCAATTCACCTTTGCCGTTGCTTAAAGGTTTTGTAACATCAGCAGCAAGCACAGCTGTGAAAAGACATCAGGGAGACAAGGAAACAAGGTGTTAGAGCTTAGCTGTGATTGATGATAAAAAGCAACAGCAAATCAGGTAACCTGGCATAAGTTTACTCTGGAAGGCGACCATCAAGCAAATAAAGGCAAATCAGGTGAGTCAGCTGCTGACATGCAGCAAAGCTTCAACACAAATATAGGAAAAATTATTATGCCTGAGCTCACTGAACTTTGCTTATCTGGGAGACTTACTTAATATGCACAGTGATCTTTTATTGAGCTCAGGGTACTTAGGAAGCCTCAGGTCAGCCAGTATTTGACAGCACTGTTACTTGGATGAGGATCCTACAGTGCACGCTGGGACCTGTTCCTGCCTCTCCTTGAAAGCTTCTGTCTGAAACTACATTGTGTGTTTCTTGGCTTCAATTAGTTTAGCTGCAAACTTTGTATGTGTCAAAATATCTGTAGAAAGTACATGTGGACGTAATGAAGAAAAATTATTGGTGGAGATGCTCACAAATGTTATTTTCTGCATAATTCTTAAGGTAATTTCTTGAATGCATTAGGGATAAAGTCCATGTGGATAGAGTTGCAAATTAAACAACTACTGCTCTGGGTCTTGAACATTCTCTGCTCTTAGTAAAGCCTGAGACTCTGACTCTTTATATATATTAAACAATGCAATGAGCTGTTGCTCACTCTAAGAGCTATAAAATTGCTTCAGTTTTCTCTTCCTCCCAGAAGCCTTTATATTTGCTTAAGCAAGGGGACTATGAGCAGGAATTTTAAGTCTATCAGAAGTACAAATAATGATTTCTATCCTGCCTCAGGCAGAGAAGGAAGCCCCCAGGTTTATTCCTTCTAATAAATATGCATTTCAGAAATGGATTTTTTTTTCTGTAGTCAAAAATACAAAGTAAGAAATTACTTTCTTATATTTATCAAAAGCACATTATTTTGTATATCCTTCCTGCACTAGTCAAATTACCCACAAAAATATGCATTAGTGAAACAGATGCAAAATCACTTCGAAACAACCAACATGGCCAAATAATGCAGCAAAGAAAACACTCTATACAGACATTTGGCAATATGACTGAAGGGATATCTGGTAAATCTGGCAAAGGCAGTTCTGCTCATGCCAGAGTCCTGTAGTTACAACTCAGTCTTTTTCAGTGGATATTTTTCATTTCAGTAGTCAATATGAGGGAGTGTTAGTATCTGCACAGTAAATATTTATATATTTTGCTTCTTGATTTTCTTTGAAAACCCCAACAAACAAATACAAAAGACTTCAAGTGTGGTTTTCTCTCCTTCTGGCCAAAAAAAAATATTATTTTTTGAGAAGGTTTGTGTCACTGTCACAGAAAAAAGCAGAGTGTGTGTAAGTGACATCAAGTGCACTGGGAAGCACAAAGCCACTGTAGTGACTGAAGAGTCCGTTGCTCCAAAAGCAAATATGGAGCAGTTCTAAAATTGGTCCTGGCTGTTTTCTTCACCAGTTGGGATTTGTGGAATAACTTCATGCCAAGCATCTGTGGGCTGTGTCCTCTAATGAAAGCATACCTTGGAAACAGAGATGAAAAGATGGGAAGGATTGCACAAGGACGTTCTTTCTCTTGTCCTCCATCTATCAGCCACCCAAAGCAAAATCAATCTCAGAGGTGCTTCCCAAGTACTTGTTAGTGGATGGTATATTTAGGAGTGAAATGGTGGAGAATATCTGGAATGTCCTTGGCAAATTATCTAGCTGGCACCTAGAAAATACCTTTTTGTATGCTATGGGGTTCATTCTAACCAAAATGAAAATTAGCAGAGACCAATTTGCAAATATCCATATTAATATAACATGGCTGTTTTGTATATTTGAAGGTCTGTACTTGAAATGAGTGGCAAAGTACTTATTAAGGATAATAGTGGTAGAATTGAACCCATCTATTAAAATAAATCATGTAAAACACTTACATTTGCAAGTTTTACCGTTTCCCTCCATCCCACTGGGGCAAATTCCACATGCATAAGATCCAAAGGTATTCACACAAGGCACTCCAGGAAAACAAAGACTCTCTTCACATTCATTCCTGTCTTCCTGACAAGTAAGCCCTGTGGCAAAACAAAGGGGAAGTTAATAATCAGGCAAGATACGCTGTTTATACTTCAGCTCAAATGTTGAAGCAGTTGAAGGCTCACTCCTCAGCTGTAAACTCATTACAGGGCATGTCACTCATGTTCCAGCCAAATTCCCCACTGTCTCACTTAAACCTGCTTTTATCACACTGTTTATTGCTGTCGTTACTGGCACCAGAAGTGCTGAGCTTGAGACTGCTACTCAGAGAAAAATGTGCATGTTATATAAAAACACACATAAATAAAATTAATATTTCCCCTGAATTTCACATCTTTGCTGCTGTTTTTGTTGTCTTGTTTGCCATATACTAAAGAAGCCGATGAATATCACCATTTTGGCTTTAAGATATGAAGAGCCACGTACTGACCTCCTGTGCTTTCCATTTCCATGTGAACCCCAAATCACTAATAGATTATTATTTTGAACCAGCCTGCTAGAGTCTGGCTAAAGGTAAACCTTACAAAATGATTGGGTTTTTTGTTTGTTTGTTTGTTTGTTTTTAATAAAAAGGTTTTCTATTTAAAATTAAGATCTGAACAAACATTCTGAAAATGTCACTGAGCCAGAGTACTGGTGTTCAGAAGATAAACTACCAGAGGATCTGAACCCAAAACAGTATCTCTTGACTATTGCTGATTTTGGAAATGGGTTTTAAAAATCCTTTAAAGCAACTGATACTCAAATTTACAGCTTTGGATGATTTAAGGAATACCTATAGGGGAAGGTGACCCAAAAGTTAAAATCACTATCTGAACAGCAAATGATGCAGAGTAATCACATATAATGTTGTTAAAATCTCCCTCAGGCTTCAGGTGTGTGTGCTGCTGTCTCTGCACTTGAGCAAACTTTCCTGGCTATTGCTGGTTACAGGAGAGGCAGATCATTATGGCATGTCCTTTGTCCCAGTAGGGATACACAAGGATATTGGGACAGCTTCTGGAGAGTCCAGGTACCTGCTTCAAGACATACCACAGGGAACAGAAAGGTTTGTTCCATATCAGATATCCAGCTTTATCATGAAAAAAGGGTCTAAGGATTAAAGAATGAGGGTTCTTTCCTTCAAAAAATAAATTTGTTGCAGTGCAATGAATTACAGGATGATAAAAACAGAACATTGTTATTCATCTCCTACAACATAATCTCTCATTGCTTCAGCATTTCAGATGGCTTCCACTACTCCTTTCAAATTAAAAGAGCATCTCCGTGTTAGAGAACTCCGATTGATGTCTCTTTATTGATTGAGCTGCCTAGAAAACCAGTGACATCACCTTCCCATGGCAGCTTTGTCTTGAGGGAAAAAAGAACATCTCAAAAGTCACATCCCCTTTCCTGTGCCATCTCAAGCTGAATTGATCTCGTTTCTCATGCTTCTTGCTTCTTTCATTGAAGGTGGACATCATGTAGTATTGTAGGGCTTGACTTTTTTCCTCCTGTGCTGCATTTTGTATGACTATTTATATTGTTCAATTAGCGCACTTGTGGCATCAGGCTGCTTTTCTCTGATACTAATACTGATTTCTGATGATCCGTTGGGAAATTACTAGAAATTACATTATGGAAAATACTGAACGAGTTACCGTCTGATTAGATTAGTAATTATTTTCTTTCTCTGAGTATCATATAAAGACTAAACATGACACCATAAAAAATGAGAATAGGAAAGAAGTTCCCAGTTTCAGTAACAACCATCACTTTTCCCTCAGTCCCCTCTCCTCCCTCCTACATCCCCTGTTTTTGCTGCAAAGGGCTGTCTTTCAAATCTCAAAGATGAGAGAATTACAAAAAGCAAAGAAACACCTTAACTAGCAAGATAATTTTTTAAATTCACCCACTTGACTGATTTTTATGATGTAATGGTGAAACTATTCAAGCACACCTTTTCACTCAGAGACATTTGATTTTAAAGAGTGTCTGATGAAATTTGGCATAACAATAATCCAGATGAGTCCAAGGGCAAATGTTTGCAAACTCTGCTGAAGAAGCAGCAGAAATGGACAGAAAACTGTCTGCACCGAGAAGTGTCAATTGTTCTCTTTGCACGACCTCCAGTGCACTCTAACACAGGGGAGTCTCAATTCTCTTAGAGCTGCTACAATACAAATAAAAATAATAGGAATAGAAGTTCTTCAGGCTGCAAGGCTGAACCATCTGTGTGCCAGCTCTATTTCTCCATCCCTACATGGGAAATTGTGTGAGAAGATAAAGTCCTTTCATGCCATGAGAGGAGCTGACCACCTACAGATGCAAAGAGAGATTTTTTGACTGTGTTCACATTAAGTTGACTCTAAAGGAGCAGAAAAATCTCATTTAGGGGCTCTATGGTTATTAGAAACCATGAACAAATCCTAGGGTTTTCTTTGGTTTCCTTATAAGTAAAAGGAAATTATTCTATTTTCTTCCCCACCCCCAACTATATAGTAATCACTGGTATATGTTGAAAGAAAGAATGATTTTGTGATTGAGATGGTTTTCAAGGATGAGTTCTGTTCTCAGGTGGGTGATGTTCTTGCATTCTGTGGCCAAAGTAATAAAGAACAGGAATTCTTGTTATGTTGTTAACAATGTAGATAGAGAAAATTAAAGCAGCAGAAATTCTAGAGTTGGCCTTTTCTCAGATTTTCCAATGGCTTTTCTCCCTGCCTTGTTCCCATTCCCCCTTCTACCCTGAGATACACTGATGCTCTTGAATTGCTGCTCCCCTTGCAGGGATGTTTGGGAAGCTCTCACAAGACTTCTTGTTTCTCCTGCCTGTTCTCTGTCATTTGTAAGGATTTGATGGTGAAGTGGTGCTGTCACTTGAGCTGTATAACATTGCCTTCACATTAGATTATTGATGGTTTTCTGGGGAATTGAGGCATAAACACAGCATCAAGGATGAGCTTTTATTGTTGTCACAGAACCTGCCCTCAAGTAATATCATCTGCTTCCCAGCTGGCTCTCAACTCCACTTGTTTATAATTTTTCACCTGCTATTAAAACTTTAAGATGCATTCTTTTTCATTCAATCATATTTTTTTTTCTGTTGTTGCTTGTGTTTTAGGATTTTGGGAAGAAAAGAGAAGAACAGCAAAACCATTGCACTTTTATTTAACTTGGAAGAACCAAGGGTGCAGGAAAACCTTGTGTTTCTCTGGCCCTCAAGGTGTCCTGTGCCCTTGTCTCTCCAATCAAAAGGTCCACTGAAGCTATTAATTTATGGCATTGCATTGCTTTTTATTAATTTAATCCAACTCCTTATGGGCAATCAATACTTGTCCTCATTGTATATCTCCAGTGTTTTACCAAATACACCCTAAAATGTTCCCAAATGTCCCTGTGCTCACAGGAATATTATTTCTAGGGGGATTCAAGACACTCTGTGTGTTTGATTGGTTTAGGAATTTTTATATTTCGATCAAATTTCCATTTTATAACTTTATTCTCCATGCCTAGGCTTGTGTGTTCTTGCATCAGTGGAGACTCTGGTGGTAGCAGTCGGCTGTTTGGTGGTATTACCTGGAGTCAGTACTGACTAGGTGTCACAGATCCTTCAGGCCATTTTTCTAGACTTCCACTTCTGAATTAATTTTATTTTTCATTTGTTCTGGAATTTTATAGTAATGAAATCTGGGCTTGCAGTCCCACGTGACCAAAACAAAGAAGGGTTCCCAAACTGCTGACAGGCAGGAAAGGTACCTTTCCCGCTGGGTAAAGTCTGTTCACTGCTTTTACCTAAAATTGAATTTCTTCTGTATGTATGCACTATAAGCAGCAACAATTATGCGCATTGCATGTTACTTCTTGATTTTTCAAACCTTCAGCACTGACTGCAGCGAATATTATAGTCTCCTGAATGTGAACAGAGCAGGGTGTTTGACAAGTTCAAGGACTGAAATCTGAGCTCAGCTGAAGATGTTTTTTTCTTACTCTGTTTTTGAAATGGTTGTGATCCAAGAGATGTTCTAACACAGTCTCAGTTGGCATCTTTGGCTTGTGGGAGACTGATTTGACTCTAAGAAGGGTGGATGATAGTACAGTGTATGCACTTTCCCATGACAGCATCAGCCACCCGGGTGAGTGGGTGTTTTATAAATGGCCCTTTCCAAAACAAAACTAGATTTAGAAACCTTGTATGTTTGCCTTGTACCCTCTGAAGAACTAAACTGAAAATGAAAAGACCAAAACTTCCACGAAACTCCAGGAGAAGCACGTTCAGGCCAATGTGAAAACCAGTTGTGCTGAAAGTGAGGGATGTGGTGAACAGCTGGAGTGTGGTCCCAGCTTGAAGAGGTAGTGGGCACCCTGTGAGGCCCAGCAGTGACTCAGCTCTGCCCAGTTGTAGGAGATCATTGCACCAGAGAGTCTGATGGCTGGTTTAATTCCAGTCTGCAGAGCACAGGTGAGTCCCTGTCTATGTGCTGTCACAAGTGCTTTTTCAACTGTGAGTCATCCCAGATGTCCTGAGTGCAGTGAGGCTCTCTATAATTTCCTGATAGGTACAGACATGTTGTTTCCTCATCTGTGTTACATATTAAACACTTCCCTTTCTCTTTACACCTCAGATCTTTACTCCATTCCTGTTTGCACTGCGTCTTGCACCTACCTCTTTGGCCTCACTACATTTTGTTCTCCAACTTCTCCTCTTGATGCTTTTCAGTCTGCTTTTGCTTTTAGAAAAGAATAGTTGGGTGTGTGTTTGTTTGAGTGATCATGCCTCTTCCTTTCAGTACTCTTAAAATAATATTATGGCCCATATGGTTTTGTCTGTGATAGAGTTCCAGAAGTAGGGCATCAGCTCTGTAGAGTTTGAAAGGTTAGATCTCTTTCTATCATTATGTCTGACAAACGAAAGGACCTGTGATTTTCTAATGCTTAAATTTAATGAAGCTTCAAGTGGGACTAAAGGACAATTTATTTTTGCATGTTTTTCATATCTACTTCTCCTTCCTAGACCTAGAAAAATGATTCATTCCTAATTCTTTCCTCAGCTTTATTAAACCAAATCCTGTGGAGTGCAAAAGGGTCCTGGACCTTTGACTCTTCTCTCTTCCACTCAGTCGTCTCCTACCTCATCTCCTTATATCCGTGGGAAATAAGGAGGAAGCAGCTGAGATTGGGGGGTTCACAGTCTCCTTAAGTGATCATTTCAGGACCATTCCTTATCATTAGACAGCCGCTTTTGCACTTTTTCTATATGTCTAAAGCTAAGCCATGGGAGCAGAAGAGGAGGCTTCTGTATGTAGTCCGTTTGACAGATGCTTGTGGTCATGTTGCACTCACAAAATCCTGTAACACAATATGTCTGTAGTTAAATCAGAGGTGGAAACAGTGAGGTGTTACCTCCCAAACCAGGGGGACATTTACAAAAGTAGCTCTCCGTGCTTTCCACACAGGTCCCGCTGCCGCAGGGGTTGGATTTGCAGTCCTTCATGTCTTCCTGGCAAAATTCTCCATCGAATCCATTTGGACACAAGCACAGGTATTCGCCAAGGCCTGGAGGGTATTTGATATTAGTGACACATGTTCCACCATTGAGGCAGCTGCAGGGCTTCACTCCAACCTGAGGAAAGCAAAAGATTCCTCTGAATAGTCACAGCTGGGAAGTATATTGTTACCCTCTAGGAAGGGAGAGATTTGCTCTGCAAACATGCTAGCCAGTATTATGAAAACTTATTTCTCACCTATTTCCTTTGTCTAGATAGGTAGTCTTATACTCAGAATACTAATTTATTTGGCTGAAAGCTCAACTTCAAAGAGATTTCTTTTTTCAACATTTAGGGGCACATTCCAAGTTCTTATATGAAGAAAAAAAAACCCACCTTATTTGCTGTAACAGCAGTTTTCACAGAGTGTCTGAGGGCAGAATTTGTTCCTTATTCTTCAAAGAAGAAATGAAAAATCTTTTCTCTTTCCCTGGCTGCCTTTCTCGCTCTTTCACATTACAAATGGCCCCCAGGCAGGAACATGACTGTGACGTTCCTTGGCTGGTCTCTCTCTTCAGGGAAGGGAGATCCATAGTTGTATTTTACGTACATACAAGAACTGCATTTCAACAGATTCCAAGCTCTGTATTATCTCGCCTAGATAACATGGGTCTGGTTTGAAATGTTTCCATTAAAACTGTATCCAGGCTCCAGTTTTCCCTTTGCTGTGTGGGCTCAGCAGGTTGGTATTTTGTGGTTTGAATGAGTAAAAATAGGAGTCTTTAGGAATAAAATTCTTTTCTTCACAAAACTGTTCTTATGTCAGGAGTTCTGCTTCCTGCTTTACTAGCTCATCCGATCACAGGATTAATGTAAGTCTATACAATAAAGACAAAGCAATGCACAAGCTCTGCCAAGAAACTTAGAGTGGGGAGCCACGACATAAGAGCAAGACATCCTCTAAAAATATCACCGAGAATGAGTTATAATCTCCCTTTTATAGCTAAAACTTGATCTTTTATGTTATATGCTTTTCTGTGCAATCCAAATGCAGAATGTGAATTTTAAAGCAGATTAATGAACCATTAAAAGGCTCTACAAGAATGTTCTTTCAAACAGCAATCAATAGCACTCTCTCTTGTTCCCTGTATATGTAGTTTCTATGTTCTCTGAGATATTTATTCCATTAATTGATCATTATTGCTGTGCTGGATAATACACACTTATGAGGAAATAGCTGAAACTTTGTTTTTCAAGACAGTAACAAATTATTAGCTATAATGACAATTGCACCAAAGCAATGACATGACAAACAGGTTTGTTTTGTTTTTCCTTTCAAGTGCTCATTTCCTTACCTCAACAGTGTATCTGCTCTGTGCATTGCATTCATCTGACACGCTGAATTCAAAGGTCTGCATTTCTTCTGAATCAACTTTCCAGATAAGAAGGCCAGCAGGAGAGAGCCTGGCATCCCGTGGCCCAGCCTCCAAGACGAATAGCACCGCTGACCCTTCTGGATCCACTGCTATTAGCTGGTAAACAAAATTCTCACCAATAAATGTCAACAGCTGGCTGGAGGGGGCCTGGAACACAGGAGGCAGGTTGTCTAAACAGCAAAAATGAAACCAAGATTACATAAATTCCAGTTTCTCCCATGTAAAGATTCACAGAGTGGGTCTTTGAAGGAGTGCTCTCAAAGAAAAGGTACGGAACGTACCCAGAAGCTGATGGAGGAAGTGATTTGGGTGTTAGGGGCAGCAAATGGCTTTACCAAAAAGACCAGCTTGTTCCTCCTCTTTTTTTCATGCTCCACACTGAATTTTTCACCCATTCTGTCCTTTGATTAATTTTGATGTGCTATCTGATATATGGGAGGAGGTAATACATGACTTCTATAATCTCCCACTAGTCTCAGTTCTTACTAAAACTTCAATTAATTATATCTTTTATACTTACATATCTATTTAATCTATCTAAAAGTCTATCTATCCATCCATCCATTGAAATATGAGTAAACCAAACCTCGAAATGCTGACTGACAAATGAATTAGGTGAGCAACTCAGGGGAAAAAATTAAATTGTAACTCTTCCATTGAGTAGACTCGCCTGGCTTTACCCACGAGGAGTAATTAAGACCGCGCAGTCTGACTGAATTCACTTGGGCATTTCATCAGGAATAAAGGTCTTTTCAGTGCCAGCAGAGATACCTCAGTGATGCTGAGATTCTCTATCCCCAGCGACAGCAGTGTGAATCACATCACCATTGGCACTGTTTTTTTCTGGTGGTGTTGTTTACATTTAGTATTTCCTTAATGAAGATAAAAGCCTAATTGTACAAGGCTATTTTACAGCAGGAGACAAGCGCTATCTGAACATGCTTTCAACCTGCATAGGTGAGGAGGACAAGGTAGAGAAAATGATTGCGTTTTATAATTAGAAACCAAAGAAAAGTAAGATCAGATGAGTACCCTGAGGTGACAGCAGCTCTTTGCAGGGCTGGGAATTTCATCTCCATGTCCTAAGCCTTCTCAGTCTCCAGGCATCTTTCCTCTTTACCCAGCAGTACAAATTGACATGTATTGATATTTAAAGGAATCTTCTTACAATGTAATTTGACCATAGTTTTCTTTAACTTAGAGCACATTTCTAATACCGAGGATTAATTTCAAGTCACGCTCTAAAATTATGAACTATATATGTGTTCTCATAAGAACTCCTTGCATTATGCTCATGGGAAGTCATCACTAGGGTTTTTTTCCTTGTGGTGCATATCCTTTTATCAGACATTGCCTTCCATAGCACATCTTATATTACACAATTATTTAAATATGTGTCTCTTTTATTGCTGCTCTAGGATGAGAGCTCTCTAAAATGCTTGTCCAGCAGATTGTCCTGGCACAACTGTTGAAAGCTTCCATCTATTCATTTACCTTTTATTTCCCAAACACTAGAACCATGGAGCCCATAAAATTTGTGCCCAAAGTAATCAATGAAATATTGATGCTGGGTGTGCATTTACAGATAAACACAAAGGTTTTACTGGATGGATGGTAATGAGAAGTGGTAGGTACAAAATAACATAAAATCAGCTGTTCTGAAAGGAGTCAGTGAAGGAGTGTTTCTAATTCTGCAGAGGTCTCCTTGCCATCCAGTGAATATATATATACATATACACACACTCCCTATTATTGCAGAACTTTTAAAAAGGTTTTCAAGTTTTTGAAAACAAGCCTGACAAACTCTTTCTTTTAAATATTTTAAAATTTTGAAATCATTAAAAAGTGAACCACAATCTGTTTCAGATTTTCCAAATCATTTCTAGCTTTATAAATTTCAAAACAAATGGAGTTGGTTATTTTTTAAACCATTTCCTGAATTTTAAAACTGAACTATCTTGGTATTAGTAATGGGGATAAAATATTTATAAACATTTTTATATATATATATTAATAGTTACAGGCTCTTCTTCAGGTCTGACTTACCCTTAGGCATTTTAACTACCCATCCAAGTGACATCCAAAGGGATTTTTAGTTGGCCAACATTTAGCATGGATCTATCTACACCTTTACCAGACAGAGAGTTTTAAATTTCAAAATCTGGAATTTTTAGGACATAAACTAGAGAAGTATGATTTTAAATAGAGAAAATTCAAAGTGGCTACCCTGGGACGGGAATTCAAAGGGCTTGCAAACAACTCTCTCCACTGTGTTCTTCCTTCCAAAATTTACTTCAGACAACTTCTTGTGTTGCTAGAAACTCTTGGATCCTTTCTGAACCTTCTCAAGGGCCTTTCTGTCACCTCTCAGCAGTGTGTCTGCCCACTGCTCTCCTTGGTAGTGTCTCCCAAGCTGGAGCTCTGAACTCCAGCCACTCTGATCCAGCTCTTGTTGTTTCTGCTGCCAGACCTTGCACTCATTAGGAGTCTCTGTCCCTGAGCATCCTCAGCTACTCCCCAGGGACACTGGCAATCCTCCTCTCCTTCCAGAAGGGTTCTGCTGACCTCGTCACCCTACAAAACTGCAAACAAAAACACAGCAAACTGGTCCTGTCATTCACATACCTTTCTGTAATTTGCTTGTGTTTACAGAACCTAAAAGTGCAGAGAAACTCTGGAACCAACACATGGATCTACATAAAAGCAGTAATATAGTCTTTATATTGATCAGATGCAAATGTGCCCAGGTAAGAGGGCAGATGGGCTGTGAGGATAATGCTGCTGGAGACATGGATTATCTGTAAAGTGTGTGCAAGCAATGGTTGTTGTTTACTCTGGGCATGTAGCCACAAAAAAACTATGATTAAGTCTTCAGCCTTCAGGAGGTGCTTCAAAAGGCAGTCTTGTCCACGACCCCTGCCTAGAGGGGCTGCAGAATGAGCCTTTAGGTTCTGTGGCAGTGATGGTAATGACTGGCTGATCCCTATTACTTAGACTCCCCACCAAGCCAAGGTCTCCTGTGTGGCATTTCTTAGGATTTGCCTCAGGAAAAAGAAGCAATTCTTCCAGATACCAAAAATACACTCTAGTGTTTTAAAAACAGTATTTTCCCCAAATAGTTCCCTTAAAGATTTGTAGTTGCAAGATGATGGCAGAGATATTTAGGGGTCATCACCTTTAGCTGACAGACTTGGGCACTGCATGGAGCACTGGCGTACCAAATTTCATTTTCAAGTGCTATTTTGGTTTATTAATTTGAGATTTATTGGTTTCAAACAGAAAAAGATGCATGCTCAGATACATAGTTCGTTAGGTGCAGTCTGCATTTCTGGTGCACTCAATTATTCCCACTGCAAATCATCCATGTGCACTACAGAGGATACATTCACGTTAATCAAAATAATTAAGTATTTCATAGACTGAAGCATAAATTCCCAGGTAAGTGTTTCTAAATCTTAGGGTCAAAAGAGCTGTCTTACTTTCATTAACAGACCAGGTAAACTTAGAAATATCAGGTTCACAGAGAAGACAAGGACTGGTAGGGCTTGACTCTCCCTCACCATAGCAAAGTCCATCTATATTGCAAGTATTTTCCTGGAGAAAAAAAAAAGAAAAGGAAATAGAAATAAGAAAGACATGAAATTAGCAATTAATATTTTCTGGAGACAAGCAGAAATTCTCTCTAGAAATATAAAATAGTAGCAATTTAAATGTTGGTGCTTTCTACCGACAGGGGAAAAACAAGCCCTGTAAGTTTTCCAGTTTCAGATTGAGATCCCTGTAGCTTTGAATGTTTTAGCTTAGGCAACATGTGGTTTTGGTTTGTCATAGATGAATACAGCAGAACGTGACTCTTTTCCCATATCCACACTCATGTAGTGTATGTGATTATTCCCAGCTGTGAGTGGTAATATGAAGAGTATTAGGTATCACTCAAAGGTGAGCCCCATGAGACTCACAAAAACAGACTAGATAAAAGCTCCATTTGAATGGAATCCTGTTCTGGTAAGTTATTTCTGGAGGTTCTTCATAAACATGTGAAAAAAATCAATGCTATAAAAGCAGAATAAAGGAGTGCATCAAAGCTTAGGCTCCCATGAGATAGCTGTAAGCACATCGATGGTGCCAAGGTCAGGCAGAACATCCCAAAGGCAGTTCATGAACTATGAACAGAGTAGCCTTTGAGGCTGACTTGGTTCCCTCCTAGTTAGGGTGTCCACCAGCGCCAGTGAGCCCCTGTGTCTTCCACATGGGGTGAAGACACTTGGATTGTTTGAGTAGTGAACAGAGGGATGTAATTAACAGACCTATTTGAACATCTACGCCACAGGAAGGTCCTATGGTAGAGTCATGCCTTTTGCTTGTAGCCTGTGTTGGGTACACAGGCAGATGGGACTTTAGTTGACCTTGCAGGCTCCCAGCCAAACATGGTGTGCTGCTGGGAACAGTGGGGATGTCCCTGCTACAGTGGGACAGCAGGAGGGAGAAGCTACCAGGACCAAAGACATTTTTTCTTTTCCTTCCTTTTAACACGTATTGCTTTTCTGAGACTGAGGTGTGTCCCATTAGCGGCCTCATGTTTTCTGTCTGCTGCTGTTTTAGTGTCTCAAACTTCTTTTGCAAATTTTATTAGTCAATATTTTAAATAATACCTCTTTAAGAGTAACATGTAAGGTAGAGAAACAAAAAGAGGAATCTCATAATTGCCCCTACATGATAGAACATGACAGATCCTCAACATTAAAACCTGGATGTTAATTAGATTTTATTGCATTGTTGTTTTCAAAGCCTTGATGCTCTGATGAAAAAAAAAGATGCCTTTTTTTTTTCCTGATGTGATAATGTGGTGCAGAATGGGCTCCATGAAAGGAGAACACAGAATGTGAAATGGCCTGATATAAAATGTCCCCTAATTGAAACACCTTTTCTGAAAGCAATTTAGGTATTGCAGAGTATGTTAAAGGAGGGGTAATTAGAATGTGGTCTGCTGCAATTGGAAGCCTAGTTCAAATAGTCCCTTGAAACATTTTAGGATGGAAATTATCATAATCCCTAGAGAACCCCAGCATATTGAGAAACCATATACATTTCTGAGTTTCAAAAATGTATGAATAAGGAAAGCCTTTGACAAAAAAACCTTCACCTTACCTTTAATTGAAATGATTCTGACACAATTATTTTAATCTGAAGTTTAAGTGGTTTTGCCCTCATCTGGGCTGTATTTGGTTCGTGTGGCAAGGGTTTGGTAGTGGAGGGGCTACAGGGGTGGCTTCTGGGGGAAGCTGCTGGAAGTGGAAGTGGGAGCAGGTTTGCTGGCAGGACTTGTGACCCCACGAGGGACCCACTCTGGAGCAGTTCATGGAGAACTGCAGCCCTTGGGAAGGACTCACTTTGGAGAAGTTGGTGAACTGTCTTCTGTGGTAGGGACCATGGTCATGGAAAGAGTGTTAGGAGTCTAACCTCTGAGAAGGAAGGAGCAGCAGAGACAAAGTGTGATGAACTGAGTGCAGCCCCCATTCCTCCTCCCTCTGCATCCCTGCAGGGGAGGAGGGAGAGAAAACTGGGAGTGAAGATGAGATAAGAAGGGAGGTGTGGGGGGGAGTGTGTTTTAAGATGTGCTTTTATTTTTCATTATCCTACTCTAGCTTGATTGGTGATTAATTTCTCCAAGCTGAGTATGTTCTGTCTATGACAGTAACTGCTCAATGATCTCTCCCTGCCCTCATCTCTCCCCACAAACCTTCCATGACACTTTCTTTCCCCTGCCCAAGCGAGTGGCACAGTGAGAGTGGCTCCGGTGGGCACCTGACATCCAGTCAGGGTCAACTACCACATGGGCCTACAAAGTAATTTCTATTCGCTGATCTACTTGAAAAAAATGAGAACTTTTTTGTTATTTTGGTAACTGGTATGTGCTTACAATCAGTGCAGGTTTTAAAACTGTATGTTCCCATTAGTGCTAATGGGAACAGTGAGGCAAATGAGTTAAGACGTACCTGATTAATCTTCATTTTATAAAAACACAGACTGGTGGTCTCCTATTAATTCATACTTGCCTCAGGGTAGGAAAGCAGGATCATCATATTCAAATATCCCACCTAATACCTTTCAAAAGTTTCTTTTGAAGCCCCACTTAATAACAGACAATTTACAGGATCATCATATTCAAATATCCCACCTAATACCTTTCAAAAGTTTCTTTTGAAGCCCCACTTAATAACAGACAATTTACTTAATGCAGGTCTCTAGAAAATAAGAGCAGGGAAGCTCTTTTTAAGGGATGGGGGATGTTACACCAGTAAGTCCACAGGAAAAAAGATGGTTATAACGCTCTGCAGGCAGTTTCTAACATGTTGGCACTTTAAAACATAGCTCGAGACTTTTGATTGTGGTTTTGAAACTGTCAAAATTCTATGTTTGTACTTAGCAGTGTTTAATGTAAGGAAGAATGCTTTATGTTGTCTCAAGGGTGTTCTCACATGACAAAAGCTGTATAACATGCATCTTTGTATACCTCTTGCTAAGGCAGAAAATGGGTATAGAAATGATATACCTTCCAGCTACAGTGCCCTCAGCAAACAGGCTGGGAGAGGGAAAGTGGCAGAAACACTTCAAAAGTGAAGTTAAGCCTTTCAGGGGAGGCTCCTCATTCTTATTTACTTCCACTAACAGCTGCAAAGTATAAATATTGCCAACCATGGTCTTTCTGGAAGTGTCTGTGTAAGAGTGGTCCATCGTAAAGCAGGTTCTACAAGGTATTCATACACCACTTGAATATGAAAGAAATAAAATATTGCAGACATGAGATCGTGAAAGAGAGAAGTGTTAGGCTGAGCAGCTGACCTAGGAAATACATTTTCCTCTTCTAGAGCAGTTATTACACCCAGTACATCAAAGGGAGGGAGAGGGCTAAGGAAAAGATGAACGATTCATATTAAACCTTTATGATCTTTAAATTACCTTTAATTTACAAAGTCCAGTTGGGTGGAATTGGCAGACCTGGCAGACCGCGTCGAACAGGGTCAGCACTCTGGAATTACTGTACTGGAAGCCATCATTAGTGATCTAAATGGTACAAAAATCATCTTTATAAGTAATAATGTTCCATATGGAGACTGTCTGCTCATTTTGGAGCATATAGCATTGCCCCCTTGAACTGGATGCTTGCCAGCAAGATAAATTAAACCACTTGTGAGTGGCTCTGCTGCAAGCTAACAAATTGCTTAATGCTCCAAACTGGAAACTCTTCATTAATAACCAAAAGATCTTTAGGCTCAGCTGGCACTCAGCTTTTCTGATTTCTGTCAGGTGTTATTCTGAGGGGTTTTGCAATATCCCCATGGATGCTGTACTCAAGTACTACAAGGGGGATTTCAAGGAGTTGTGAAACAAAATGAAGATTTTTGGCTGAAATTCAGGACGACCTTCTTACTAATGAAAAATCAGTAAGTAAACTCTTTGGGGTTAAAAAAAAAAAGAGAGAGAGAGAATGTGAATTGTATAGATTATTCTAAATTAACCTTAAAAAAATGTTCTAGAGTGTACAACATGAGAAAGCAACATCTCATTTCCATATGGAGGTACATTCCTCCTGTCCCAGCTCACAATTTCCTGTACATTTGGGTATTTCAGAAAGCCTAGAGCACGACAATTTTTACATAAGAAATTTATATAAAACAATACAAAAGAGTTAAGTAAATTTATATTTTAACTTTTTCAGAGTAATAATGAAAAGATAATACCAGACATGTGTGGAAAGGGTTAGCTTTTGAGAAAGCATGGTGACTTGAGAGGTGTGAACCTTAAAGAGCACCCCAAAACCCTGTGTAAAGCCATGCTATAGACTCTGATGGGCACCAACTGGGAAGCAAAGCCCTTTTGTTGGATATTCTTCAGGTTTTGTCTTCCCGCAGTCAAAATAAAGCTGCTGTTTAGCAGATCTAACAAAGCCTTTGCTTTGGATCCATCAGGTCCCCCTGTGTCTTCTTGTTGTGAAAACAACCCCCCAGCCCTCCTCCATCTCTCCTGTGACCCCAAAGCTGAAACATGCTCACTCCCTTTACAAGGAACTTTTACAAGATCAAGGGTATAAAGTTTTTTGATCATTCAAAAAACTCTTTCAGTTCACAGAAAGAATGTAGGTTAAACCGAACAAAGATAAATGGAAGTACAGGGAGTAAAAATTACTTAATAAGTTTCATAAAAAGCTCCAATTATCAAAAGTTCACCAAGAATGATCTGAAAGCTCAAGAAAGATTATACAGCAGATTGTCCCACAATATCACAGGGATGGTTGTCAGCTCAAAAGGCACTGTGAACTGAGTGTTTGTGTCAGCAGAAAACACCACAGGGATAGAAACAGGCAGTACTATGGATATTCACAAATTGAAACTGTGGAAGGGAAACAACTTCTTTGGACTAATATAAATTGGCTTAAAATTCAGGACAATTCATTGGTCCAGTAAAATTCATTGGCATAGCTTTAAGGAAAAACGTAATTGCGATATTAGACTGTTGACATACTAGACAATAGTGTGTTGTACTAAGGTAAAAACTTTTTTAAAAGCAGTAAAGAACTTCTCCTGCAGTATGAGAAGAGAAAAAAAAGAATAAAATAAAAAAGGTAGCCCTTCTCCAGACCTGCTATCCACTGAAAGACAGTGGCAGCAAGGCTTCCATTAAGAATATATTATTCCCAGTGCTATTTACATCTCATTTATTTTCATTCTTTTACCAGAGTGTCCGATGTTGTCTCAATACCGGTGCACTAATAATGAGTGAAGAAATGGGTAGACAGGGAAAAGTATACAAAGCTATAAAATGGCACTAATTGTTCTATCTGAAGTGAGCACTGTGAGTGAGATGTAACTCTTGCAATTTGATTATTTTTTTAAATCGCCATTTATTTTTTTTTCTACATTCTATTATAAACATCCATTTTGGTGTCTTTTTTAGAATTGGGTTGGTTTATAGCTCTTTTAATTGCTTTTCCATTAGTCACCTTACTGATGTGGAACAAATACTTCAATGAGACCTAAGCTGAGCAAACCTTTCTTTAAATTTGGTTGGCCCTTTAAAGGCAAAAACCCACTTAGAACTGGGCTTTGTTTGCTTGAGCATACATGTCACTTGAAAAGAGAGAGCCACTTCTGGATAAACGCTAAGGACAATCAGGAATTCTGTCATTTCTGCCTCAAGTATTTCATCCATCATGAAATGATCTTGGCTATTGGCATCACTCTACATAGAATTTGTATGAATGTTTCCAAATGAATAATGAAAGCTATAAAACTGTGCTGAATTCCAATTCGGTTTCTGCCTCACTAACTTCTTAGCAAATACTTTTTCTGTTCTTTACAAATACAGGCATCAACAATGACTTGACAGAAAGGAGACCTGCTTCCCAAATTAGATAAGTTCCTGCCAAGTTTTTTCCCCTCTTCACCCAGGCATCTGTATGGACAGCTCAAGTCATCTGCTGTCCATGTAGGGGTTTGTATTTTGATATCTCAATTAATTATACCAAACACTCTGGTGTAGCTTCATGTACTTTCTTATCTACGTTTGGCAGCCTGTCATGGAAACAATGAGCAAAATCTGAAACATGAATACAAGAGCAGATAAAATGAAAGAGCACTGAGAAGGGCTTGTCAAACCCCAGTTCCCCTAATGGTGGTACTGCAAAAAGCTTTTGTGAAATTTTGCTGATTCCTTTCAAATTTGATTTCAGAAGGGAGAGAGATTCTGAAAATATTGAACAGTGATCTTTCGAGAAAGAATTATTTTGATCTTTAGTTCTGGAAAATCTTTTAGCTGTGTTTTGAAAAGTGTCAATAGATACATAACCCAGATCATCAGAGTTGCACTAAATCTTACCAGGAATTTTCCGCAGCACAAATTTTTGAACATCTGTGGAATTCATTGAAAATCATTTTGGATCTTGAAAAGCTCCACAGTTTTGTTCTCTGTGCTGCCATGTAAGGCCAGCTGCCCTTGAATCTGAACACTTGGCTCTGCCTTCCCAATTTGATCATCAAAAAGATCCACAGGAGCACCAGGATTCGCATCACTGTGCAGCTGTCAGCCTGCTTCTTCTGCAGGGTTTGAAGGAGAGGGAAAGGGCAGAAGGCAGAGGTTTCCTTGAACTTAAGTGCACGGAAAGAGATATTCTCTATCTGTTTTTGAGGGGGAAAAATGAGAAAAATTGTACAGACCTCCTCAGGGCTGAAAGGCAGCACTGGAGTGCCATGTGAACCGTATCAGATCTGAGTGGTGAGGAGTCTGTCCTGGTAACACTGGAGAAACATCGCTGTGCACATGCAGGGAGGTTAGCTGTCCTCCTGGGCCAGGAAAGCCAAGGGTGTCTCCCTTGTCTCAGATCCTTCCCCCATGAGGCAGCGTTTTGTCTCACAGCTGGCAGAGCTCAATACCTCTTTGGAGAAACTTCGGAGCCTTAATCAGAGGAACTTCCCTCCTGATTCAGCCTGTGTGTCCACTCTTACGGCACCTCCTCCAGAAGGAAGGTCCGAGGTTCACCCCAGCAGTGAACAGACAGGCTCTGCTCCCACAGAGATCTCACCCTTGGGACTTAAACCCCAAATCCTACTCTATTTAAAATAAATAGCTGACTAGAAAACGTGCACTGCCAAGCATCTTTCTGTTTCCCTCAGGCCACGTGGTAGCACATGTCCCAAGCCAGGGGTACAAAGAGCTGTGGGGTGCAGAACTGGCAGCAACACCGTGGTGAAATGAGTGTTTTACGTGTTCGTTTTGTATGTTGCAATTTTCAAAGCACATCTGCAGTCTTCTTACAATGGCAATATATTCTTCTCAGCTATAGAGCCTTTAAAAGATCTCAGTCTTATAAAAAACAACCCATCTGCAGAAAATAACCATCCAGGCTGAGAATGAGACCAAGGGTATCAGGCGTGCAGGGTCAAGAAGCCACTGATTTCCTGGGGATATTTAGAAAATAGGCATCATTTTGTGAACAAAAGGGGCTAAAACTGCAGCAGAGAACCCGGCATGAGCTGGTACTGCCCACTCTTCTTCCTGCAGTGGTCAGACCATGACTGTGACCATGACATCCCAGTTCAAGCTCTGACAGTGCTCACCTGCTGCTCAGTGACTTTCCCCTGCACTGCAAAAGCATCAGTCATGTAACCAGGGAGTCAAAGCTCTCTTACACTTGCTGCCTAATCATGAGTTTGAGCTGGAGTTTCCAGAGATGGAATACTAATGATTAACAATTGATTAATACAACTGCATCAATCTCAGGTGATTACCCAGAGAAGTGGTTGTAATTTGCACTTTTGGAATGCCTACAGAGACACCTGGGTTTATCTCCAATTGTTTTGATTGGTGGGGTGGGTTTTTTTCCCTACATGACATTAACGTGAATATTTCTACAGGCATTTTCATTTCTGAAAGGAAGAAAATTGTGCTTTGCATTTTAATTTACCATGACAACTTATTTTCTCCTCCTAAAACATTTCTTAGAAACACAAGAAATTCCTACTTTCACTTGCCATCTTGCGAACGGCTCATCCCCAGCCACAAAGTGCACAGCCTCTGTGATGTTCAGGAGAGGGATCTGGCAGTCGACAGCCTCGGAGCTGAGAAAATCTGCTTTTGTGGTTTCTTGCTCTCTTGGTATCCATTTGCCATCGAGATGCTGCAGTGAAACAGAAGGAGGGTGCAGAAACTGAAGGCTCATATAAAGGAATTCCAGTTGTCAATGTACATTTGTATTTCTAATTAATAATCTAAGGCATTCCCAGATTGTTTATTGAAAAGAAATGATGCTGTTACTATAGGCACAGTAAAGGGGAGGCCATGCTTATCTATGCATGCAGGTGATCTATTAATTTAGGAAGTGCTGTGGTGGTTTGCACTTGGGATGAGATAGGGCAATGTGGTGAGGCAACTTCTTGTTTGCTCCTGGAGCTCAGCAGCCAGCTCCCTGTTCCTTGAAGGTGATGTCAGCTGCTTCTCTGGATCAGCTGCCATCATGAGAGACATCATGACCTGCTAAGTGCCTATGGAGACATAAGTGGGCATGGCAGACAAATCTCAGCTGTGCCTCATGAGCACATGAATCAGGAACACACTAGGAATCAGGCTGAATAAGTATTCTGAGGTGGATGTATGAGTTTAATCAAACACTTCATATTTGAGTATGCTGATCCACCAAATTGATTCAGTCCTAGCATTGCCTGTGTATAGTTGTTTACAATAAAATTATAATGTTAGGGTAAAAGATTGGTTTAATACTCATTACAATTACTGATTTGGTATTGAACTATGACTAAGAAAATTCAAATAAGAGCCTCTGTGACTATGCTGAAGAAACCTTATATTCAATCACAAAACTTCGCATTTAAATATGCTTAGGAAAACAACCAAGCGTACTGATTCCAGATGTACAAAATGAGAAGTAACACTGTGATTTCAGGCTTCAACAGACTACAGTGCAGCTGGGCAAAAGAAGAGTTAAACAAAACCCTGCAGAGAAAACAAGCAAGAGCTCAGAGCTGTGCATTTCCAAGGAACCAGTCCTTGAAAGGGCTAAGCCTGTTCAGCATCCCTCACTGACAGCAAACACATTGGCAATGGGGTTGGAAGGGGTTTGTGCCCGGCTGTGGCAGGGAGAGATGATAGCACAGTTCAGAGTAGAAGACTTTTATATAAACATGCCAAAGTCTGACTGTATCATCAGTATTTTACGAGCTGCTTACAATTAACCTGGTGACCTCGCAGTGCAGGTTGGGAGACTCTATGAAGCCAAGGCCGAACACCCGGATCCTGGTGCAGTCAGAGGCACGGATGTCGCAGAGACCCCCATTCTCTAAGGCTGTGATTTCCAGAGCTTCCTCTGAAAGGGTGAGATAGACACAAAGCTTTTGAGAGTAGCACTTACATGCTGTTCTGTCCTGCTTTATCAGAGATGTTGTTGCTGTTCCTGGTTGCTCTGATTTAACACTTTTCCTTAGGGTCTTCCTTGCCTCCCTGTGGATTTCTCTTGAACAGAGGAACAGCAGTTGTCAGAGGGGAAGCAGCAAACCATTAAATATTGTCCTGTGCACCCAGTACTGGAAGATGTGTTAGTGAGAGTCATACAGCTCATGGAATCGATTAACTGAAGCTGTGGGCTTGTGCTGAAAGGTCTCCAGTGGTAATACTTCTGTTGACCTCGGTATCCAGTGGTACTACTTCTGCTGGCCTGGGTAACAGGATGGGAGCACAGCTGAGAGGACAAGGCCTCCTGCCATAGCACAGAGAAGTGTGGGAATGAGAAGTGGAAATATCTGAAGATGACCATGCCACCAGGCTCCTTGTTGCATGAAACTGCAGTGTAAAGGCAGCTCTTTTGTTTCAAAAGCTATGGAGGCAACAAAAGGATCCTCAAAAGAACCTTTGCTTGTGAGAGTTAACACTTTAATGGGTAGCACTCAGCTCTGCACTGTGTCAGCACACAGGTCATGACCAGCCATGTTTCACTTAAATTCTACTTTGAGGCCTTAAGTAGAGCTTAAGTGACATACAGCCTTGGCTGGTTCCCTTACATGGCTGACTTCCACCCATTATTGTTTTTAAAATGTTTTATGATTCTCAGGCAAAGTTTCATACTTTAGGTAGTCACTGTTTAAAATTGCTCATTGCTTTCCTTTTGGGGTTATTTTTACAGAAGGAGAATGCAAGCCCATTGGACAGCAGAATCCACGTCTTTAATTTAGGAAAAAATATAATTTGGTAGATATTTTCATCAGCTCTTGGGTAGCACAATGCTCAGAAGGTCTCCAATATCCTGTGTCCATACCAGGAGTTGGTCAGGATCATGGTTTCTTATTTTTATTGATAAAATTTGTACTTCTAATAGTCAGGAGAAGCCACTATGATGACAAATAACACAACGCAGAAAATTTGCTTCTTGTTTCCTGAACAACACTTAACAGCAGGGCCATGACCAGGAGCTCTCAGAGGGATATTGCACAGCAGCAGGATCCAGTCCGAGTTGTTATCCATGCTACATGGCAGGGAGAGGCTGCTTAACTTCCCCTTCCCTGCCCCATCACCACTGCTCTGGCAAAGCAATATTGCCCATCAGTTTTCTCTAAGCTGTAGCTTAGCTAAAACAAGAGCTCTGTATCACCTGGTATTTTAGTGACACATTAGTTCGGCTCTGATTTGAGGGGCAGAATGCCCTGAGCTGAGTTGACAACCTTCCCTAATACCTCACTGTTCCTTTCGGGCTCCGCCATTTAGGTTTATAACTAGGAAGAATGTGGTTTAAACACTGAGATCACACCAGACTGCAGCCTGTAAAAACAGCTGCAGCGTTCCAGAGAAAGGAAGGAAGGAAAGCAACATAAACATGAAAAATGATGGAAATACTTTTCTTCCCCTGTACTTTTGAAATGCTTTTAGCCTTTCTTTCATTTCTTTTTAATTGATTTTATTGCAGCAGTATTACCAACACTGCTGGACACTTTGCAATATTTACAAGAAGAGAAATCATTTACAGCTTATCAGCTTTCATCAGTTAGTCGTGGATTCCTCTTAATGTACAAAACTATTAGTCAGACTTGGTGACTGGTTTTGATAAATTGCTTTCTTCTGTGGTTAGTGAAAAAAATAATAAAAAAAAATGCTTCATTATGTTTTTCATGAGATTTTAATAGTTAGCCCCACTAATACCGAGGTAGCTCAGATTGCATTAACGTTTTCATTATCACTGCAGATTTTCAGCCTTCTGTGGGTGACGTAGAATCTCTGAGCCTGGGAAGGAGTCAGGCACAGGAATGTGCTCCTGCAGCCCTTCCTGTTCCACGGCAGCACTCTCAGGTCAGTTGCTTGTCGATGAGACCCATGCACTTCCCCAGGGGTTTCCTTACATCTTTGTGAGCACACTGCTGGGTCAGGGTCAGGGCAAGATTACCCAGCCTTGGTGAGTAATCTTTTTTTCAATGACTTACTGTATCAGCACAGCATTTCATATTTATTTCTTTCAAACCACTCTGTGCTCGCTTGTCAGGGCTTAACCCCAGCCAGAAACTAAGCACCACACAGCCACTCGCTCATCGCCTCTCCAGCAGGATCACGGAGGTAAAGGCTAAGTGTGAGGAAATGCATGAATTGAGGAAAAGAGAGTGTAATGGGATAAAAAAGGAAGAAAATAATAGTAAGTATGATAAAATATTTGGAATATTAAAGTGATGCACAACAGAATTACTCACCACCTGCCAACAGATGCCCAGGCAGTACCTGAGCAGCAGCCCCTGACCAGCTTTGCCCCCAGTTTACATACTGAGAGTGATGCCACATGGTATGGGATATCCCTTTGGCTAATGAGGGTCAGCTGTCCTGTCTGTGTCCCGTTCCAGCTCTGTGTGCACCTGCAGGCTACTATCTGGCATGGCATGAGAAGCTGAAAAGTCCTTGACTTAATATAAACACCACTTGGCAACAACTGAAAACATCAGTGCCTTATTTGTTCCATCAAGTTTGATGGAAAAATAGAAGTAACTATAATGACTCCTTTTTTAAAGAAATGGATACTGGAGTTCAGATCTGAGCCCTCAGTACAGACAGTACCTAAATATTGACAATAGTTGTTTTTTTCATCTGGTCTTTGAAACGAGATATCACATGTAGTGGGTGTAGGAATTTTAGGCATTTGTTTTTAGTGTAGATTTCTGTCTTTCTTCCTCTCTGCCTTTTAATGTTGTATATTAGCCAGTTTCAACCTAATACGGAAGGGGAAATCTCCATAATATTAGCTTGGAAAAGTCTCATGAGGGATGGTAGCTGGGCACTCAAACATTCAGATCCTGCTCTTGCTGGGGGTAATGGAATGAAGGCTCAGCTGTTCATCACTCCCTATGTTAGTGGATGGGTAGTCCACAAGCCTGTGCACAACACATGCTTCCAGGCCAGAGAGGTGAACACATCAGAAGGAAATATTGGAGAGCCTGAAAAATCCTAGCAAAATTGCTGCAAGTAGTTCAGCAGAAGAGTGGATGCGAGAAAGACAGGAGCAAAAAAAAGAGCTGGAAAATATCACAAAGGTGAGAGCGAGGGCAAAAGTGCAGATGTCCGGAGGATGCAGAGGTTGTGGAGACCTGGAAAGGATATCTGATGTCTGTAGATGAGCAAGTCAGAGGCAGGAGAGAAATCTGCAGGAAATCAGGCAGTTCAGGGAACAAGATAGTGAAAAGTATGATCTATTTGAACATTAATAATTTATGTTTAGGGAGTGTGAATGTCAAAATACAACAAAATCCAGGACTGAACATCCTCCGTCTTTTCTCTTTATGGCCTGTAGGCCACAAATGTACCTTGATTTTTACTAGTAGATTAAAAACTGAAGCTCAGGGTGGTACCTAAGGCTCGGGTGGGTGACAGGGTGCAGTCATGTTACGGTGGAGGAATTAAGGAGCTGTGTATTCACATCTGCTGGTTCAGGCATGGGCATCCCACTGCATTTCTAATGCCTGGTCTGCACACACAGCAAGTACATGAAATGCATCTGTCACCTGGTAGAGCATTGCAGTGGGACACTGATGAACAGCAGGAAATATTGTGGGAAAAAAGTTTAAAAAATCTTGGGAAACTGTCTCAAGATAAAAAGGAGAGAGGACTCTGAAGGTAGAAATCTCAAAGGACTCCAGACCTCAGGTGATCAGACAGAAATGAGAGATCTGCTCTGTTTGCTTTGCGATGCTTATGTAGTGCCTCCCTTGAGAGACAGGGACCCTTCCCCTCCTGCTTTACTTGCAGTAGGAATTTTCAGGAAAGAACAGTAAATTCACAGATTCTGACAGTGCAGTTTCATTCGTTAAGCATTTACACAATCAAACCTGACAAGGAGCACAGGATATGTAACAGACTGAACCCTCCCTCACATAAATACATGGTTGGTTTTGTAGGTATTTGTTGCAGTGTATTATGTAAATAATATGCACAGATGTAGAAGTAAAATGGAAAGAGTTGACACAAACTCAAGAATCTTGCAAAACTACACTTACTGAAGTCTTACTGATGGATAGGTATGGTTCATGCTGGATTTACGCTTTTGATTAGAAAAGTATCCCAGCACAAATAAACATTCTTCTGCAGTATTTGAAAGCTACACAGGTAGCTTTGGGCTAGAGCAGCAGACCTCAAATTGAATCTGGCAAGAATTTTGTTTCACTAAAGAGAAGGAACTGAACTGCCCTGTATTTCTTGAAGAGGATGGTAAATAAGCAATCCAACTTGTGAAAAGCAAATCAAGAACCAGATCATAATTGCTGGATTTCGTCAAAGTGTTGCTGAAGTGTGAGAGTAAATTGCCCATAATGCCCAGTTGTCCAATCCTTGAAGTCATGTAGCTGATTGAACAAGGTACCGTGCCAGAGCTTGCTGGTGTGGATGTGGACACTCAGCTACTGTAGCTATGAGGGTTCTGTATCAGAGCAGACTGATGCTTAGTTATCTCACAGCTTGGACAGGGCAAGTCTGAATTTGCCTCCGTTCAAATGTTTGCACAAATATTGTATTTCTTTCTTTTGTGTGTAGGGTTATTACAGCAATCATAGACACAACCACTGAATGCATTATCCTGGAACTCGGGCTATCCATGACCCAAAGCTCATTTGATAATCATGTCTAAGAAAAGCTTCAGCAGTCATATACTGTTTGCCACGAGTTTTGCACATCAGTGGCCTCCCTGGCTTCTAAATAAAAACTCTGGTTTTTCCTGCTTCCAAAACCAGGTCTCAGAGAAACAGAGCAGCAGAGGGAGCTGGAGGGTCTTAGGCTGGAGAAAAGAAGGTTCAGGAGAGATTTATCATTCTCTACAAATACTTGAAAGGAGGTTGTGGCAAGGTGTGGGTCAGTTTCTTCTCCCAAGTATCAAGTGACATGACACCAGGCAATGGTCTCACATTGCACCAGGGGAGATTTAGATTGCATATTATGAAACATTTCTGCACCAAAAGGCTGATCAATCAGTGGAACAGGCTACCAGGGAAGTGGTGGAGTCACCATCTCTGGAGGTATTTAAAAGACATCTAGATGTGGCACTTGGTGACATGGTTTAGTGGTGGAGATGGCAGTGTTGGGTTAACAGTCAGACTCAATGGTCTTTCCCAATCTAAATGATTCTATATTTCCATAGTACCAAACTCCAGACTTATGATCTTTCCTAACATGGAGTGAATCTGGTTTTCTTCTTGGAGGGTCTCTGGTATCCAGCATGGATTGCATAAGTGAGCCATGGGGAAGTGTGGGATAAAGCATTTTGCAAGAACTCCCTGCATGTGAGAGATGGCCTGGCTCAATTTCACACTGAAAGCATCCATGTGCTGCCACAATATGGTAGATTATTTTTTGCTTTAGAAATCTCACTATGACATTTGAGGTTTACTTAATCCTTCTATTTTTAAAAGGCTTGCTGGCAATTTGCTTCAGCAATAGGAAGGAAGAGGAGTGTGCTGTTGACTGCAGAATATTGCCTCTTTTCTACATGGCCTTGAGAGGTGACATAATGTAAGGTTCTGGTTGTGCATTCATGATGCTTACTGGCACACCAAAGCAGGTCTCAGTTTTGGTCCCGCTTCAGGGCAGAAGGCTCGGCAGCACCTTGAGGTTTCCTATGAGCAACTGCAGTGATGCCACTCAGATGGATTTGGTTCATCATGAGTGTAATCTTGGTCCTTATGTTCAGAGTAGTGTCCAATTGGTTGCTTTTAGTAATTTTCCATCTTTACGGTTACTGAATTAGAATAAAATCTGGGTATTACACTTGGGTTTTTGTTCATAATCGTTTGAACTGGTAGATTGTGGGCTCTTTACACAACATAAAGCTTGATATAAAGGCATTGAGGGTTTGCTCTGAATTTTTGGCTTTGGTCGGTTTAAATCAGACGTTAGAATGGTTTGCAGGTTTTAATTCTATAGCTCTATTCTATTCTATAAACTGTCGTGAATTTGTTATTTATCTTGTGGTGTCTGTGTGAGTATTTGGGGAAGGAGGTTGTTTGTTCAAGGCTTTTTGTTTTCTTTTGGATTTAACAAGATCTAAGGCTGAAATTTCCTGTGGTGACTGTAAATAGCCTGATGTTAAGAAGTTATAGGCATGTTTCTGGAGTGTCTGGCTTTAGTCAGTTTAAATCAGACCTACAATTTTGTAAACTTTTCTAGCAATTTAATTCTGTATACTTCGGAAAATGGTTTTGTTTAGCTATATGTTTCACTGAACTGCTTTCACTGCTTTGCATTAAAGCAAATAAACTACCGGCCAGAAAAGACTAATCTCCCTGATCTGGTTTGCAGGGAATGGTACGGATCACTGAGCATGCAACCTTCCATGTCCCTTATCATGGGGATTTGATATCCTTTTAAAATTCGGTTTCTATTGACTTTGTAACTATAAAGCTAATAGCCCTCTTCCTGCTCACCCAGGTCTGTGCTTCGAATGGAAAGAGCTGGGAGTTAAAACAGTAGATTAAGGCTGATATTGATGTTTGCCTTTTCAGATGGTTGTTTATTGCATCTGCACTTTCAAAAAGTAAAGTAAAATCGTTACAAAAAGAAGAAAAGCTTCAAAACTAACATGAAGTTTGCCAGTCCCTGGGAATTGCCCACAAAAGTATTTATGTGACTGAGAAAAATGTGTCTCCAACAAAGCAGAATACGTGGGTGTCAGTCAGGATGCATCAATGGTAGATTAAGTTTATATTTTTTTCTCTTTTTATTCTAACCTGTCTTTCTTTTGTATATTTTGTAATTCTTCCTGAAACATTTGTGGCTGGAAGTGTTCATTCCTTCTAAAAGCATGAGAGTTGTGTTTTCAAGACTAGATAAATCCTATGTTTAAAAATTTATGTTCTAATGAGTAAACTCAAGGCTTGATATTTACTCATGTAAATATCATGTAAATATGATATTTACTCTTGTAATCATGACTGCTGATACCAATTCTGTTTTTAGCCTTAACAGAAAGTAATTGTGTAAATTTTTATGGCTCAGACATGGACACAGTGTAGAATAATTTTCTTCATACAGGATGCTCTGAGCCCCATCTAACCTGGTGCTGAACACTTCCAGGGATGGGACATCCAGAGCTTCTCTGGGCAACCTGTGCCAGGGCCACACTGATGATGAGAACCACTCACTTGTAGATGTCTGGGAGAAAGATGGTGTATTTTGTAAATAAACATTTAAAAGATTTTTTTCCCCCCAGTTTGCATTGAGTATTAAATCATAAATTGGTTTAACTAGAAAAAAGCTGAATAACCAAACCCAATAAAATGTTGAATTGCGTAACATGTATCTTCACATTTATTCTTTATCTATTTTCCAATATTTTTCAGTAAGCTGAGGAAAAAAAATTGATATTAAGCGGAGATAACAGGTCTCAAAAGAAAAGTTTTCATTTTCAAGTTGTATAGAACCTCTTTTACAGAGTATTGATATCTTAGTGAAACTTCTTTAATGTCAACTTAAAGGAAATAAGAATATATTCTTAATATCTTTAAGCTTTATGTAAAGAACGCAATCCCAGTGGGATGGAAGCCACATATTAAAGTGTGATTTATGTTGCAACAGCACATAGAGATCTGCTTGAAGTGTTTCCTGCTTTGCAGAATTTATTACTGAAGAAAAATGTATTTGATAGAAACAGATGCATTAGCTTGTAAACTTTAATACAAGAACACTGCCTCACATACGCACTCGAGGGAACCTGGGGGGCACAGACATTGGAAACTTTCAAACCTCCCTTGGATAGATAGGAAAAGTCAACACTGAGGAAGGGAAAAGGCAACAATTAGTATGAAAAAGGAAAAATAAATGAACATTTGTAAAAAGAGACCTGATCTTTTCTTGATAGTGTAACTTCATCATAGTAATAGTAACTGGGACTTTGTTAATACTACATCCACCAAAGTCAGTGGGATTGTTATAATGAGGAAGACAATTCAGCCAAATGTCTCAATCCTTGAAAAGAAAAAAGCTTCTTAAAGAATAATGCCATTTAATAAACGGTTTTTGCTTTTTTTTTAACAGCAATAGCTCTCTGTTTGGCCAGAAAAGTTCAAGAGCAGTAAGCATGGTGTTTGCTGTTCTCACAAGCATGTTTGACTCTTCCTTTGAAATCCAATTTTGAAAAATCAATAGAATTTCTAAAGTCTATTGCATCCTCGCTGCTACATAACATGTTTTGCCATATTGCGAAAAGGTTGGTTGTTTTTTCTTTGTTTGCTAATCTGAACAATTTGAAAAAAGGATCAATTCCTGAGGAGAGGGTCAGGCAGAAATTCCACATTTTCAGGTAACTCTATTTCTGGGGCCTTTGTGGTGCTATAAAACGCAATTGTCCCTTGAAGGTCTGGTCACACCAGCCCCACAAGCTGGTCCCAGAGAGAGAGGCCACCAGCATTACACACAGTGAGTAGTGTGTTTCATTTTTAAATATCCTGGTGACTTAAAAAATGAACTGCTTTTTCTTTGAAAAGTCTAATATGCGTTTTTTTACATTGTATAGTCTAATTTATTTGTGGAGGTCACCTATTGGCCCAATACACCCTGATGGCTTCGTCTGCACCGTTGTCATACACCATGTCACCAAAACACATATTGCAAATGCCAAAAAGCATTCATTGACTTCACAGACTAGCAGCCCATAAATAAGCATTATGATCTGGAATTTAAAGATCACCAAATTGATAGAAGTGGGAGAAAAGCATTTCTTTCACTCAGTATGTTCCTATACAAAGTCTCCAAAGCAGATAGGGGTTTGATGTAGGGAACTGACTGAAATACTCTGTCCTCTCTCACCTGAGGATCTCAAAACAGTTTAAGTCTTTCCCTTAAATGTCTTCCTCATGTTTTTTTTCCTTGAGAATGGGATTTCAGCTTTTAATAAAGCACTATTATATAAACGGTGAGATTTCTAAAATATTTACTTAGTCCTCACCTTGCATTCCTGGTCTGATCAAAGTCTGAGTTTACTCTTCTGTTGGAAGACCCCACCTGAGGAACTGTGATAGCTGACCCTATACTTTTGCTCATTATATAATTTTTTTTAATATTTAGTTCTTTAATTTATATTATTTAATTAGAACACATGAGCATGACTCAGCCCAAAGAAATCTGATGAATTCAGACAGGTCTACATAATAGCTTTGAAAAAACCAGGGTGTAAAGATGTAACTGCTGTGGCAGATGGGTCTGAGGGACCTGTGTGGTTGGGGTTCACGGCTCTAAAAATGCAGTTGGGTTCACAGCACTTCTTAATAACACTGCTGAAATTTATTGATACCAAAATGGGATGTCCATAAGCGAGGTAGGTAAGCGTTAACTTCTCACCCTCTCACCATCGTTTTTGTTCACTTTGATTTCTGTGCTGGCTATTTTTGTCCCCACAACTTTCCACATAGAAATTTAAACTTCAAGTGTCATTACTTTGCTGAAACTAATTTGTCTTTATTATTCCTCATTACCTTTTATCTTGTAATTGCTCTTTAGAGCTTCATACAATCTGCATATTACATTGCTCTATGTGTGCTTTACTAGTCCTGTTTTTTGTTTTTTTTTTTTTTTAAATAAGCAACATGGTCAATGTATACAAACGGTAAGCACCAACCTGATTTGCTATCTGCTGTAATTGGATTCTGCCTTTAATTACAGGTGGTAATGGCATTTTAAGCACCTTATACAGGTGTTGGGAGGGTGGGGGTTATGAAATGTTAAGCAACATTAAGAAAGTCTAAGCTTCTGGAGCATTGCCAAATTTCAGAGGTGCCTTTCAACTCCAAATTGCGATTTTCATGTGAGGATAATTATAGCTCTGACCACCTGGACTGCTCCTGTTGGAGTCAGGCAGAGCAGAGGAAAAAGCCTGCCTGCAAGCCACACTTAGCATCTTCTCTCTTTATACATGCTTTCATTTAAAATTATTACAAATGTGTTGTGTCTTGTGTTCAGATCCCTAAAAATATTGCATGGCCATCTTTTTGTGTGTGTGTTTTTGCTGGCCAAAACCAGTGGCAGAGTATATTGTTATGTCTTGGCAGTGCAGCTGAGATTGGGTGACCTTGGGAAAGGTATTTGAATTATGTTGATGGCCTCCTTGATCTTGGGGGAGTTTTAATTCACATCTATAATTCCAGCCTGAGAAAATTAGATGGAGATTTGTTTTGGAACTGATGGGAAAATATATAACCAGCAAATGGAGTTGCCTTCTCCTTCATTACTCATGTAACTTCTGCAAAATAACTTTTTCCTAACAATGGCTCTTAAAACTCTCAGCATTTCCAAAATCAACATATATTCTTCTGCTTGTTCAGTCCTGTCTTTTTAAAAGAAAATGAAAGAGGCAGCACTTTTATATGTCCTGCAGAAACCTAATTCAATTCTTAATTTCTCCTCCTTTTCTTCCCTTCCTACAGAAACCCTGCTTATTAGTCACAAAGCCCAAAGGCTTATCTCGCCTGTGCTTGCACAGTGCTGATTGCCTGGTGCTGCCGGCCAGGTCAGGATGCCTGAGCTGCCAGGAAAGGGGCTCAAGCTGTTCCACTTGGAACATGCAGCTTTATTTCTGAGATTGATCTTAACTGTTCAGCTCTAACAGCCTTTTCTGGTGTGAAATCCTGGTTTTAGTGACGTCAACAGGACTTCAGTTCTGAGGGCTTCCAGTCTTTTGAGCTGCCCTTTAAGGGATGCATCGTTGCTGTACGTTTCCCTGGAAAGAGGTGTCCCATCCCATGCATACCTTGGGGTATGTTTACAAACAGCTCTGGGGGTGTTTAGCCTGGAGAAAAGGAAGCTTGGGGGGGACCTTATCACTCTCTAAAACTACCTGAGAGGAGATGGTAGCCACAGGGAGGGTGGCCTCCTCTCCCAAGTAACAAGCAATAGGACAAGAAGAAGCAACCCCTAGTTGTGCCAAGAGAGGTTTAAATTGGATATTAGGGAAAATTTCTTCACCAAAAGCGTGGTCAAGACCTGGCACGGGCTGTCCAGGGAAGTGGCTGAGTCACCATCCATAAGTGTTCAAAAATCATCCAGATGTGGCACTTGGGGACAGGGTTTAGAGGTTATGATGACAGTGCTGGGTTAGTGGTTGGACTCGATGGTCTCTCGGGTCTTTTCCAATCTAAATGATCCTATCCTCTCTATGCAGAACATTTCTGCTTATGAAATGTGAAAACAAGCAAATATCTTTAGACATATTGTGAACGAAATTCAAAAATCAAGAACAGCTAAAGGTGAAGCTCACACTAATGCTTATCTTGCTTGTCTGTAACAAATTATCTAGATGACCTTTTCTAAGTACTATAATGTCAGAGCGATTGGCATACCAGAACTAAGATTTCATTTCTCCTTGTAGGGAATCTGACCTCTGGCTGGATGCAATAGATCTGCTTTGTGATGCATTTACAAGATCAGGTAATTTTATAAATATAGTTTCTGTATTTATTTATATAAAGATAAAATATTCTAAATCTTTCATAAATGAGTTTTAAATAGTCTGCAACACATGGAGCTCATTGCAGTTCCTCACATCGATTCACTCTAGACTGTGGCAGTACCTTTCCCTCTCCATAGTTAACGCTAAATCAAACTTACTATATGAAGTTTTCTCTTGATTTGTCTGCATTTATACTGAAATTTCTCAATTTTGCCCAAAGTCAGCTTGAACTGCAGGTGCTTCTCCATCCTGTTATCTCTGTGCCAGTATTACAAGGAGGGACTATCTCACGTCCTGCTCTCTGCTGCTGTGGAGAAGTGAACTGTGACCCTCCCAGCATGTACTGGGGCTTTCACCAGTCTAGTGCTAGTCTGTGTGAGGAAAACTGCTGAAGCTGTCAGTGTTAGCTTTGCCATGACATTAACACACTCACCCCCAGCAAACGAAGCAGCACAAACATTAAGGAGGATTTATACTTTCCTAATTGCAGCAGTGCATCTCCTTTGCAGGCCCAACATCAAGCTGCCTTCCCCCAGGGACCAGACTAAGTAAAAAGATGCTTGTGCTAAAAAACTCAGTTCCTCTGAGCAGCTCTCATCCAGTGGAGACCCTGCAGGAGCCCAGGAGCAGTGGAGCAAGTTTCCAGGTCAGTGATTCTGGAGGGACTGCCAGGGAGAGGCAGGATGCTAGTGACTGGAAAACTGGAAGGAATAAGCTGAGGTACTGGGAGCTCTAACAAGCCAGACTTACAAAAGAGAAGTGATTTAAACCAAAGGCCAACTACCACGTTTGCCTCAGCTGGAGAAACGTGAATCATAGGATCATACAGTACCAGGCTGTAAGGCACCCCAAGGATCATTTGGTCCAACATCTCTTGGAAAAGGCATGGTCTAGACAAGATGGTCCAGCACTCTCTCCAGCTGAGTCTTAAAAGTGTACATAGCAGAGCCAGCCAGAGACAGACTAAGCAGTCAGCTGAGGGGATAGTAATGTCTTCTGGAGTGTTTGCCAGAGCTGATGTGTGTTTATCTTCCAGTTCTCACTTCCCTGTGCAATCTCAGGCCATGCTCTGTATTCTGTCCTTGTTTATATTTGATGTCACAGCAAGAAGACAAGGTGCCATTAGCTTTTACTTGAAAGGTCATATTGAAGCTATTTTCCTCTAATCTAAGAGATTTCAGCCATAGAAAAACAAAATTTTAAAATCTGGCCTAAGCAAGCCCCTTAACCTGCCCATATCACAGAGAAATGAAGTTAAACATTGAATTGTGTGTTGGAAAATTGCTTCAAAATTGCTTAGCTTGCTTTTCAGTCCCTGGTGCCCCTTGTCCTCTGTGTGAAAGAGGATGAATTCCTCCATATTCAGGAAATTATTCTGCAAAATTTTAGCCTGCCATTAACAAAACCCAAATGTTAGGATATATTTTAACCACTTTAAACTCACACACTGAGGACACATTTATTGTGGGTAATCCCATCTCAGCCATTAAATGCACTGAGGTATCAGATGTACCACTGAGCTCCCAGGGCTGGATGGATACTTGGATGTCTCATCTAAGCCGTGGTGACTGACACCATATATGAACTTTACTTGCCCTAAATACAGAACAATATTCTATACATTGTAGAAAAAACCTTTTCCCCCATGTTTGGGATGGGTTAAAAGAGCACACCTTGTCATTTCAGTTTAGTTGAGATACTGTGACTCCTTAAGCTGCAGGAACTAAGATGTATGGCTGAGCCCTAAGTACCTCTTTGTGACTTCAAGCAGAAGCTTATGTGGTTTGCTGAGGCAGGGCTCACATTTTGAAATCAACTTGAACATTTATGTGTGTGCTTAGTTTAAAGCACTGTCACTACTCACATTGGACTTGGATTTATCCATTGAGAAGCTGAGCTGTTAAGAAGAAAGAAACCCAATGGGATAGTCTCCTGTGTAAATGTAATTCATAAATATTTGCAGAATCAGGTCTGCAGGTTCAAGTATATCCTGTAGCTATTTTATGGCCTTGGCTGCGTTACCTGTTCATTTTGTCACTTTTAATTTTATTTTGTTACTAGAGCAGTGTTTGAAATTAATGTTCAAACTTTATTCCCTGTTGATCAGAAAAAAACCCAACCCATCTATCTATACACTGTTAACATGAATATTGACCACAAGGTGAGCAGGAGGCTCTTTTTTGTCAGAAGCTTGCTTGTCAGCATGCCGGTGATAGATCAGATGTAAAGAAAATCACTTCTGCAAAACCAATTTGCTAAGGGGCTTGTAAAATCCATTTTTAAAAAGTTACTGAGGCAAAAAAAAAAAGTGAAGGACCAGCCAACCAGATACTTTGATTGGCTCTTCAAGGTCAAAACCTGATTACTAATTCATCAAATACCTTACTGGTAGCACTGTTTGAAGAGCAAACAACTCTGTGCAGATGTTCTACCTAATAATTCCAATATCATGGAAAGAATTTTTTACTTACTCTTGGCAATGCTGCAGTCATAGGAGCTGTGGCCTTCAAAGCACTGGCAGCCCAGTTCCGTGCAGTGTCCATTGCTGTTACAGAGAGAAGGACACCGAAGAGCAGTGAGGATTTCCTCCCGGGCAGCAGATGGCTGGTTTCCAACACGGAACCCTCCATTTCTGTTTCCAAGCACTCTTCTTTCACATTCATTTTCCAAAAGGGCTACCAGTGCCCTCACCCAAACCACGTCAGCTTTGAGCTGCAGATCTAAAAGGCATATATCAATGGCCTCATCCAGCTGTTTTCCGAGGAGGTCTTTACACACCAGGCCAATGGTGGAATTTGCAAGAATTTGGTGGCAAATCTCCTGAGCTTTGGCAGCAGTCAGGCCATTGGGTGTGGGCCATGTCAGTGGAAGTTTCATCCGAACCCCTTCGAAGTAATCCTCAGGGAAAAAATATGCAAATCTCTCTGAGTCTCTCTGGCTCGGGCCATGCAATGGGTGAAGGGATGAGTATTCATAATAGTCATCTTGCCTTTTCACTTTCCTTAGGTCTCCTCTTGGTTTGGTAGAGTTAATGGAGCTGTTGTTACCTATGGCAATATTGTGTGTGAGGGGCTCTAATTGGACCTCAGGGCTACCTCGCTTTTGGAGTGATTTAGGCAGATACCTTTGATCAAAAGGTTTGGTAAGGGGTTTCTCATCTTTTCTTGAAGTAGACTCTGTTTCTGAGTGAGTGACAAACTCAGATGTAACGTCCAGATAGGGGATTGCAGAGGTGTAATCCACAGGATCGGAGTGGCAACCAGAGGACTGAGGGAAAGGAATCTGAAAGGCACTCAAAGTGTTTGCCACAGGCACAGGCTTAGTCTTCTTCTGACATCTGCAGTAACTCCTCCTTTGCTTCCCCTCAGAAGGTGCTGGAGTCTTGTCAAATAAACTCTTCCCTGGAGGTATTCTGATTTAAAAATAGGAAGGGATTAGAGAGAGAAAACTTTCAGCAAATTAGTCTATAATACGAAGTAAACTTTCTGTCCCTGAGGCTGGGGTAGGTATAAATTCCCAGTCTACAAAAGTACTTAAAATGCTTAAGTTTTGGCCTCTGTTTTCTTTAGTCACTTTTGCACTGCCCTTCTTGAGTTGTCCTGTAGGTTTTTTAGCACTACGTGGGGACTTCTTAGTAACAGATGCTTAAGTGCTTTTCTGGAGCGTTGCCTAACTGCTCGACTTCTCTGTGCAAAACTTTCTTTAAGGTGCAGGTTGCCCTTTGTGCATTACACATGAAATAAGGCCTTGGATTTGTCCTCGGTGTGACACAGATAACTCTTGGAGAACCACAAAAAAGTCATATTTGTTTCAAGTGCTGTATTATGGAAACTATCTTTATCCATTTGCCTTATGTGTTTCCTCTAAGATGTGGATCACTTTTTTCTTTTACATGTTTTTTTTCTCTCTAATTTATTTTATGCATACTTCATTTCATTCTTGTCTTCTAATGGATTTTTCTTTGAGTTTTTCTTTTGGCACAAAGCAGTTTTCTATTGATCATAGGGCTAGGCTATCATAAGGTGATTTCCCCACCCCTCCTTTTTCATTTAGTCCATCTTTAATGATGGATGAACTTCTAGAGAGTTCATCTTGAATAAACAGCCATGATTAAAGTTTCTTCAGAAATTTCATATCTCTTATTGATCTTATTTGTGCAGCACCAGAAGAATCCTAGAGCTTCACAGAAAGGAATGTGTTTCCTGTCCCAATAGTTGGCAGCATGTCATTTCCAAGCAAATTTGAAATAGCATCAACATTTGAAATTATTTTGGCATTAATTTTGTTTTGCAGCCAAAATGTTGAGGTTCAGGAAAGTGAAAACATTTGCCAGCGTATTGGAGCCAGACACTAGATATTGTTATTGGAAACCATAATTGCCTTTATCCAATTTTCCCAAAATATATAGAAAATGGCATATGTAATATTGCTATTTTGGTAATTGACACAATCCTAACTTTTAAATAAAATGTCTCTGTGACACCGGCAAAATGAACCAATTTCTCCTCCTGGAACAAGAGCACAAACATTTATGAAACCCTTTTTCCCAATGTGTGGGCACGGCAGGGTACAGTGAGACAACAGGATGCTTCTCATGCTCATGGAAATGCACAGGCTATTCTGCACTTTACTAAAATTTAGGAAAATAAAACATATGGAGGGAGTATTGGCCCTTTGGACAATACATTTTAGTGTCTGAGTGGGGGTCCTGCACGTGCCATTCCTCTGGATATAATAGAGGGGTTGCCTGCAGCTAAACCTTCCCAGACTCATTAATTGTAAACCTAAACTAAAGCAGCAGAATTATTGCTTCCTTTGTCATAATATTACATAAACTCGAGGCTAGGGTAAATATAATTTACTTAAAAAATAAACAACTTAAGCTGTCCCAGAATCAGGGCAGAAACTTAACACACAGATGAAAATTTCAGTGAAATGAACCACTTTTGCCTTGACATTTTGTTGAGACAAAATCCTTTGTTAATCCTGTGTGAAATCAATTTCCTTCTTTTGGTCAGCCCTGGTCAAGAGGATGGAATAGAAGGTGTGGAAAGGATGGAGCCACAGGAAATCCCATCCTTCCTCACAGCCATGCACATACCCACAGCACCTCAGCGAGCTGGGATGTGCCTTCTGTCCCCTGCATGACATGAACACACCATCATTCCTCTGTGCTGCCCATTATAATCAAGAAAAACTAAAGGGTAATTTTTCAAACCAAGCGAGATGATATTATAGAGAGAAAGGCCAAAATTAATAGTATTTCTGCTTCTCTCTTGTTATATTTTAAAAACTATTTGAAAAATTTATTTCACCTGCTTAAAACATTTTTTAAAATTCAGCTCTTCTTTGTCTGGTTGCTATTTAAGGGCTGGGAAGCTCTAATGTTTTATTGTTTGAAAGTTGTGTTGGAAATCTGATGTGTAAACCAGATCTGTGTCATTCTGAGCCCTGCAGCTGCCTGAGAGAGGTGGGAGCCAGGGAAAGCCCTGAACTGCCAGATGGTGGGCACTCAGACTAGCTTCAGGTGCTGGAGAAAGCCTAACATGCTTTCAGGGTTATTGAAAATGAAATTAAAAACAGCAGCAGAAAATTCACCCTCTACTTCTGGGTTTTTACTGTGCTGTTTCTCTGTGGGTGGATCAGAGAATGATTCAGACTCCTCTGGAGGTGTTCTGAGGCGTCCTTGGGAATCCATCCTTGGAGTACTGGAGGATGAAACTAATCACCCCTCTTGCCTTTCTCACTGAGCAGCAGCTTCTTCTGCCTTTCCTGAGGTATCTTCATCATATGTCCTCAGCCCTAGAAAACTTTGGTGTTTTATAAGTAAATTCCTTTTTATTGTTCTTTGGCTTCAGATCTTTCAGCAAACCTGCTTTGAAAAGATTCTCCTAAGGATCTTGTTAGCCCTTTTTTGAGCAGTGGTTGGTTCTTGCACCAAGCTATTTCTCCATTTGCCTGCCCAGAAGCTCTGAGTGATTATCACACTGTTAGGATGTTAAAGATGGCTGTTGAATTCTAAATATTACAATTTATAATGACAGGTCAAAATATACATTAGGTAGCCATTACTTAGGCCCATTGAATAGAACTAGAATGGCAGAGGTGTTTGTTTCTTTTCTGAAATACAAGAGTTCTAAAAATTCGTCATTCCTCTAGGATTGCACTGAGTTCCCATGTACAGAGTAAGTGGTATTTTACAGTGTTTTGACTTATTTTTCCTTATTTTCAAAACATACTACACAAACAAGACAACACAAGCAAATCCATTTTGGTTTTAGGGACAGCTATTAGGCATGTTTAAAGTTCAGCAACAGGAATTAAAATGTGGGATGTGGATAGGGTTACAGATAGGGATAGGGATACGGACAAGGACAGGGATATGTCAGAGCCAGACTCCTGGCTCTAGTTCCAGACCATCTGCCTCAGAAAGTGCAAGTTTTTGGAGCCCACTGTCATCATTAGTAGAGTAGATATTAAGATTTAGCATGGTATATATATTACCGCACTTTGTCAAAATGTAACATTTAATCTATACTCACATATTGTAATTAGTGTTCAGGAATAAGGAACAAGGGAAATACCAAACCCTTAATTAATCCCTGTTGTCAGTTATCTGCATTTTCAAGTGTGGGTGAGAACTGCATTTTTTTGCAACAGCTGAGAGGGATCTTAACACAGCTGTTAACGTGACATCACTTGTGAATATAACTTCTCTCTCAGCAAGTGCTGATGTGTATTGTGCTCACTGAAAATTAAGCCCCTGTGCTGTCGGGATGGTAATGGGTCTCCAGGCTTCCCCTCTAGGTTAAGCTGAGCTCTCTGTCAGGCCATTAGGGGAGTAAGTAATGAAATAAACCCATCAAGACCATTTGTAACAGCGCTCAGAGCACCTGCCGGGTGGGATCCTCTCTGGCTTTGTACCTGCACTCCTCGATGAAGTCTTCCTCAGGCACATTGCTCAGGTCGTTGTGACTGATCCCGTCAAAGAGGCCACACAAACCTCTGGTGCTGTTGAAGTCCCTGCCCGGTGTCCTCACGGTCAGCCCCATTCCCCACTCGCTCACATCGGCTCGAACAAACGCTCCCGAAGGGAACAGGATCTGCAGAGGCAGAAAAAACCCCCAGTGAAGTGAAGCTCTTGCCAAGCTTTTTATGCAATAAAAAATGTCTATTTCCATAAATGAAAGTATCAAAGCGAGATGTTAGTGATGGCGGAGGTAATTTAAGATCACTTAGAAACACTATAAATATTTATTTGTGCTATTATTTATCTTGCTTTCAGATTCCATGGTATTAATATCTGATAGCATTGCATAAATATAAAATTGCACAAGTGCTTTCTTTTTGAATTAATAATTGCATCCATTGAAGTTCTCCCACTGGTAAGTTACCAGCTAATTTTTGAAGTGACTTCCATGACAATAAGGCCACCCTTGTGTCTTTGGCTGGGAAATAATTTCTTTCAGATAAACTGCCAAGTTTGAAAAACAGCTTTCTTCCCTCTGAAAAATCGTTTCATTTTCCAAGGGTGGATTACCCGGAAAATGATTGTGTTTTAAAGTGGATAAAGCAATTTTCTCATTAAAGAACTAGTGGTAGGCTTACACTGACCTTTAAAAGAAAAAAAAAAAAAAGGAAAAAAGGCGAGGTTCAAAACAAGAAGTAACTGTGTGAATAATGGATTTTTCAGATTGGTTTACTAACCAAATAATACAAATAAAGTAAAAGCAAAAAGCAAATATCTGCTCAGCTGAAATGTATTTTTGTTTGTTTGCTTTATTTTTACAGGTAAAAAGAAAATTTTCTGGGCCAGGAGTAGGAGCAGGAGCATGGTATCCTGGTAAGTAACCTTAATATTTTCTTTTTACCCAAAATTAAATGTTTTCCATTAATCTTAAAAAATACATTAAAGAGTTGCAAACATTTCATTATAATAATTTCAAAATAATTATGTTCTTTTGTTAAGAGGCCTCTACCTAAGCATAATGTATTCAGGCAAATAATGTCCTTTGCTTTTCTTTCTTTGTGGGGATTTTTTTTGTCCTTTCTAAGATCCTCCCCACCAAATCTATTTGTATCTGTGAAGGAGCAACAAGCTTATATTTTTGTTCCTACTCTGGAACTTGGAGTTTACATATTGACTCCACTAAATAATAATATTGCCCATTTTCGCTTCCCAGCCATCATTTCAGGCATGCAAATACTTTTTGAGGAGCTCTTCACGAGTAGAGAAGCAAAGTGCCACTGACTGTAATGACAGCTGGGGACACTGTTTTGAACTCAGGCTCTCTGTGTTTTAATCAGGGCATTTAAAGCCTCCTTTTTTTTCAAAAATTATTTGCCTTGGGAAATAATGAAAGTCATCGTATAAAACCAGCACTTTGAACACCCCAGAAGTTCTTGGCTGTCCTGCCACTTTGGCAGTACCTATTTTTCACCTTCCAAGGCAAGTATAAAAAACCTCCAATGATCCCACAAAATAAAGCTCAAATGGCCTGGGGGGTTTAACTTTTTTTCTGGTGGTTTAATAGGTAGAACAGGAGAACTGCAGCTGAGACAACGCTGGGTAGGATTTGATTTCCTTCTTCACATAAACACGTGTCTTCTAATTACATGCTTTACTGCAGGGAGGAGTATTTCCTACAAGGCTGTGTGTAAAATCCTTGCAGTGAGATCTGCATGAGCTCTTCAGTCTTCCGTGCTGCCTGGATTAATATTTCCAGGTGTGGATTTATTTCAGGAGTTTGGAGGGCTGTAACCCTTTCCTTTCCTGCTGCCCCAGGCAACGCATCCCACTCGTATTTCACTCTGCTGACTGAGGCTTCAAAGAAGCTTTTTTGAGACCTCAGTTTGCAGGGATATGTAGTGACTGACTACTGCATCAATATTTGTGTCCTAAGTGTGTCTTGACTTGTTTCCCTGAGACTTACATGAAGCGTAAATGAGAATAGGGTTTCCTTGCTAAGAATATTCTAGTAATAAAGCAGTAATTATATTGTATTCAGTTGCAAAATGAAATGACAGCTTGATTCCTGCTTTTTCTCTATTCTATAATTAACAGACTTTCAATTACTACCTTCCCGAGATCTATTCCAAGCGAGATCACAAGGAGAGCCAAGCACAGGCACTCCCTGCATCATTCTGGCTCGAGTGTGGACCGATCTTCATCTAAAACATTTCACGGCAATAAATCTTGATGATACAACTCTAGGATAAAATTGTCTTCTTGGCCATAATTTGTGGCTCTTCACCAAAACCCCTGGTGCAGCCTGCTTTTATTCTTCCAGTGATTTCACTGGATTAGTGTGGATAAGCGATACTTATGCAAAGTATGTTGTGGTCATATATTTTTTAGGCTAATGTTTTACATTGCACCAAATGTTGCACATTTGCAGCCCATCTTCACAGCTTTTGGGGGCTATCTGCGTCTGACTAATAGTGCCTTACTGCTCCACTCTAAAACTCCATTATTCTGCTACCTGTGATGTTTCCTTGAATATTTATATCGTGAGCTCTGCAAAGAAATTTGCTTTATGAGATGCGGTTGGGTAGTGCCTGGCATAAACAAAGAGGGAGCGGGCTGCAGTACTGCAAAGAGTAAGTAATAATCAGTGCTCTGCTATGTCTCCAAAAAATTTCCAGAGGTATTTGTTTACTTTTATTTTACCATTTGTTAAACTAACACTTTAACCAGTTACTTTGCTGCATCTCGCTTTGAGGTGCATTTTGCTGCGGAACCTCTCAGGGCTTCAGGTAGATATTGTTTTGCAGCCAACTTCATTAATAATTCAGAAATAATAAACTCACGTTTTTAAAACACACAAACGACAGGCATGCTCAACCATCCACGTACTGTTATTTTTCTGCCTCCATAGGACTTTAGGATCTTGACGCGCGGTGGTGCCTTGGTGCTTTTGATGGTCAGCTGGGGTCTGCCCTTCCGAAAGTGGCCATTGCAGGTATCCAGCACCACGGTGTCACCCCCTTCCCAGGCAGCTACACCACAGTTGCAGGCGGTGGCAGAGCGGTGACCGCCGCAATCCCATTGCCGGACGTGCACTTCAAACATCCGCGACACGCTCCGGCACAGAAGGAAGGTCCCAATTTTATAGTTATCATAGCGCCTAAACAGCCACAAGGAAAGAAAACCAAGGAGGATTTAGAGACTGAGCATCCACCTCTGTCAGGTGTTTGTTGGTACTCAGGCAACAGAACTCCTTGATTAGACCAGTGTCGTGGCTGGCCTTGGAGGAGGGAAAAGTCCACACATGGGGAAGCGCGCTGCAGTTATTAGCTGGAAGTGCATAAGATTTCCTCTGAAAAGCAGGAGTTGTCTCCCAGCTGCTGCCATGGCAATGGGCATGGATAAAAAGGATAAGCATTTGATATAAAGCAAATGGAAAGAAGTCCCTGCCTCTGGGTCTTCATAAATATGTTTTGATTCTAACTGGATGCTTTAGAGCATGATCTTCTTCAAAGGAAAATCAGTGCCCAAATAACCTGTTCTGTGACTAATCACCAATTTTTACAAGCCTGGCTGTGGGTAGGTAAAGGCTTCCTGTGAAAATCTAGGATTCTACTCTAAACCTGCTGAAATGAAGTTGGTTCCTCCCCCTCAACAACTTGCCCGTAAGCACAGCTTTCACACTAAATGGATTAGCAACCAGCACGAGGCAGCCTGGTGAACAATTTAGGGCTTTCGTTGTTTTCGGTAAGGAACATGCTTGTTCCATCTGATTGAGGCCAAGAACTGAATACCTTTAATAACTTTGCAAAAGTTTCCCTTCTTCATGAGCCATCTGCAGTCCCTGGGATTTCCACAACAGGGACCTGCAAGAGGATCTTTCCCTGCTTCTTCTTTATGCTCTCATTGCATAAACTTTTCTTATTCTTACTCTATTTTATTCTACTAAGTTGTATAAAAGAAAACTGTAGCCATATACTTTATATATGTGGCTAGATTTTTCTCTCTAAAAGCCAACAGCTTCCATCTTTAAAAACAATGGATTAATCTACTCTGGTTTAGGGCACTGCAATTAGTTTTAAATATGATTTTTATGAAATTATGTAATATGGAAATTAAGCTATAAGCTTATAATAATAAGCTTTATTCTTTTCTAAAATAAAAAAAAATAAAAAAGGTATGTATAAAATACCCCTGCTAAATAACAGGGTTATTTTTATGTACAAACATCAATAATTTTCAAGCTATTAATGTTTCCTATACAGAGGAACAAATAGCTTGAGAACTGTGATTTTTTTAGCATGTATATTTCTCTTCAGAATAAAAGCTGTAGAAAACTGTGTAGCTTAAAACACAGTAAGACTTTAAACTTCAACAGTTTTTCTCCACTAGAAAAGACATCTGACTTTATCTTTCATCTTGAAAAACTTAGTCAAGCTAGCCATAAAGAGATAAGGTTTTGAATGGTTCTGTCTCATCTTATTTTCTAATAAGGTGCATAAATACTGAGTACACTGCACAGATGCTGCTGCTAAGATTGATCAGAACTAAGGACAACATAAAAAAATAGATAATCTCTTTTAACATCAAGTGCTTTCTCCATTTGGACATCTTCATGGGAGAGACAGAGGAGAGAGGATATTTTACGAGAGCACCTTTCACAGTTTCCTTCTTACGATCAGATTAGAAGAAAGGTTGTTTGGGAAGACTAATGGAAAATAAGGCATCAGAATGGCTGTACACCCAGACTAATCATCTCCATCTGGTAAATAAGACTGTATTTGCATATGCATATATATACCATTGCAGTTATGGGAGCTATTTACTGCTTGATAAGCACTGACAGTGGACCCAATCCAACCCTCCTAGAAATCTCTTTGAGTCCTTCAATTAGGTCATGGCATAGATTGCATAGCACAGAATGAACCTGCACTTTGTCTAAATTTAAGCTTTCAGCCTCCTTTGAATCAGTTGAACAGATAAATGAACACAGGTAAACTTTTGTGATGCTTACACAGCTCTAATTGTGATAATGATTCTTTGGACAACATTTGAGAAATTGCCTTTGGCACTGCAAGCATGAGATAGACTTGCTAGGTCTTGCACGAAGGAGTTCTGCATGTTCTTTGTGGACCAGGTGCCACTGTTTGTGTCTAAATCACCCTCAACTGTGCACTCTCTTGGTTAATAGTAAGAGAGGGACAGAAGGAAATATAAACGTATGTAAACAATTACTACTACTAATTACTATTACTTCATATTTTTATTTATTCAGCGTTTATTGTGGCCACTCCTGAAGATTTTCCACCACAGTTTTGCCACCAAATTATTTTTTTTTCTTGACATATCCCTCCAGGGTCCATCTTTCCTTGCTAGTAAGAACTGTTTTATAGTAGTCCTGATCCTACAAAGCACGGGGTGATGCTGAAGAACGTTCTCTGATTTCAGAGCACTCATTATATCATGTTGTTCTTGGGGAGCAAAGTTGGGTTACATTCAGCAGTCACTGGATGATTGGACACATGTAAACTTCTTCAGACTATCAAAAAACCCAGCACAGGACTTAGTTGTGGGTCACAATGAGGAAAGCCACTAAAGCCAACCAGAACTCTGCATCTCTGCAAGCTGAAGAATTTTTCCATAGTGCAGGAAATGGCACCATTACCCTGATGATAATATTGATGGCTGGATTAGTGTAAACCTTTGAGAAATCTGAAAAATGTTTTGCCTTTTTTAATTTTTTGTTAAGGCAAAATGCAAAATAACATGAATGATGAATATAGTTGACCAATCAAGAAATATTTCCCTTTTTGATTTGCCTTCAAAGGATTTTCTGCATGTTTAGTTTTAAGGTAGTACTTCATATTTAAGAATCTGCAATTTATGGCATGAAAAGCTTTTATATTTATAATGTGCCATAACTAGTAATGAGGGCTATACTTTTGCTTTACCAGGCTTTCACATTTGTTTAATTTAGAAGGTACTTTGCTATAAAAGGAAGTGCTCTCTCTGGATTTTAGCTGGTATAATTAAAGCTATTTCACATCTACGCTCCAATATACACAAATTGATTGTGCTTATGCTGTAAAATATGACACATTCTTCTTTGATTTTCAGTCACTGCCTTTGGTGAATAGAATGAAAAGATTACAAGATAAATATTTCTACAGACATATATTAGCAGGAGGAATACCAAAGGGGAGTGTTGTCATTCAGAAGTGGGAGTTAGCTCTTTCAGTTGCCTAATGAATAGCCAAGTACCTGAGATGTAGTGTAAGCTCACCATGTCAAACTAAACCCCATTGACAGCATCACTAAAGAAGTTACAAAATACATTGAAAGTGACTGTTTCAGTAGGAAAATTTTGCTACCAAAAAGTGTAGTCTTTTGGTTTTTCAATTTTCCAACAAGCCTGCTAAAGAAATTATTCAAATAAATATTTTTAATTAAGCTAAATTTAAAATTTTTAATGCTATTCATTTAAACTCTGGAGGGAAGTAAAGGCTGCAGTTTTCTATTTTTGTAGGGGCTTTCTTTTCATCCTTACATTTCCCCATTGTGTATTTATCCTTCTCTTCACTGTTTCTAATGGGAAAGTCAAAGAAGGGAAGCAGCTCTGTGGAAGGCAGGAGTATGTTTATATACCTGTCTGTTCTCATAGAAAACACTCCTATCCTTCTGCTCCTTCCAATGTTCCCTATCTTCGGTCTTTCCCTTGCTTTTCTTGTGACAGATCTTCAGGGACCAACCCCAGGACTTGAGTGGGTGGCAAGGGTGCCAAAGTGATAGCTGGATTGTATTTGATGGATACTTTGCTATGGATCTCAGAAGTGGTTTTGACAGTTTGTCAAGCTTTGTTTGCTGACAACTTTGCACATAGAGGTGGGTAAAGGCTGCTCTTTCCTTCCTTATCTTTGACTAATTTTAAATGTTTCTTTTCTTTCCTGTGTAATACTGTCACCTGAGCCTGTGCCTACAGATCACTTACTGTCCACATAGACCCAGATGCCCAAGAGCTGATGCTCTACTCATCCTCTCAACCTGTTGTTTCCTTGTCCCTCAAATTTCTTTTAGCTATTTCTCTTCTCTTCCTTCTCCATTTAGGCTGTGAAGATAAGTCTCTTTCTAATATTTTTTTTATTCCTGAACACTCATATGGTTTCTTACTTGAGCCCACAAGCTCTTTCTACAGTTCTTCTATTCACAATACCTAACGCATGCCTCATTTCAAGCACAATTTCCCGCCACATTCCCTTTCATGATGAAAAGGGGGACATTTTGCTTCCAGACCGCTGTGTCAGCCTTTGCCTTCAGGTTATAGTTTTGTATCAGGACAGAAGAAGGAGTTGCATTCCCCACTCCTTAAATACAGAGCTATAAAATCACTTGCTAATGTGTTAACGTTTTTCGATAGGCAGACAGAGAAGTTGCTTAACTGATGTGTAATAAGGCAGCATAATCATTATAATAATTGAAAGAGAAATTATTTACAATAATAAATGGGAATATAAGTAGGAGTAAAGGGACTGTGAAATGATGGATAAGAAACTTGGCTGTATATCAAGGAGTGATATATCTTAGGGAAATAACCTAGTTATCGAGATGGCAGAAGCCCCATCAGCTTGGCTCATTTAAGGCTGCACTGGACAGAGCAGTAATGAATGTCTGTCCACAAGGAAGAAACCTGCAGTTATTGAGGGGCCAAGCTAATTTTGGGATTTTTCAAGCTGGTGTGACTCTGGGTCAGGATGGCACAGAAGGATGGGCTTTTCCAAACTCCCTGTGCTCAGAACATAAATTGCTTAGAAGCATTTTTGTTACTATCAATAACAGGACTAAAATTACTTTATTTTACTTTAGACCCTTTTTTCCCCATGGAAGCAATATAAAAATGTGCTATATGGCTGAAAGGGTGTCCCCATTTCAAGAGGCACTTTTCAGTAATTTATTAGTCCCTAAACACAACAATCTGGCAGATCACTGTCCATCCTTAGTCCTAACTCAAAAGGGAATATTTTAGAATATAAATGTGTAGGAGATTTGAAATAATATTCCAATTTAGTTTGATATCCCAGAGCTGAAATAATTGCAGATACCTGAGGTCTTTGAACCTCTTGTAATTCTTCTGCAGGTTCTACATATCAAGCAACCAAACTTGCATGAAAACTGTTCCTGCCCACATTATAAATGCTGTCCAGAAAAGCAGGAGGGAGACTGGGAAGCTGTAGATATGCAGAGCTAATCTCTCAGCTCAGACTACCCAGTTTTGGTGAAATCTTTATGAGGCAGGCATATAACCTTTAATGGAATCACAACCTTTCTTATGCAGGCTTCATCAACAGACTTTTCCAGCTTTAACATCACTTCAGATGCACCTCCAGAGCCTGCTGGACTGAAACTGGGACATCAGGATCCCAGAATTAGAGTATTGTGCCTGCTGAGCCCCTGTGCTTCTAAACTCATTATCTGTGCCATTAGGAGGTTGACAAACCTGGAATGTGATCTGAAATATTAACAAGTTTGGATCAAGTGTGCTGGATGCAAACTTTAAAAACTTTCCATGATGTGAATTAACTGGGATAAACAGATCCATGAATGATTAGGGAAGTTAAGTGAGGAAAAGTTTCATACTGTTCAACCTGTCAAACACAAAGATACCACTTTGGCTCTATAAGTCTTTAAGCAGCTTATGCTGGATTACATAGAAGGACAGTTGGGCACTACAGCAGGACGTACAACTTTTATTTTTGTGCTCTTTCCCTGATATTTGTCATTTATCATTTCTGGACATCTTTCACCTACGACAGTATGGCCATCTTTATGTTTTTTTGGTTGTGGTTATGATTGTCAAATCCAGCCGTGCATAAACCAGCTCTGGAAGTAGAAGAAATCAAGAACATCCTTGGGATGAGTGACTTTAAATCGGGTGTTAGTAAGCTGCTGGAAAGCATAAAAAACTGGAAGGAAACCATGTATGTTATTGAAGCACGACATTCCTCACTGTAAGCAAACCAATGCAATGCTCTTTTGATATTCTAATGTAAAACCAAATGCATGCCACATCCAGAAACTGATAGCTGCAGTAATTGAGCCAAATTATTTCGAAGTAGAATACTCACCATCCATCAAATGTGATAATGTGTGGATCAGTGAAAGAGTAGCAGTTCCCTGTTGGGAGGTCTCGAACTGTGACCTGGTTAAAATGAAATGTGTAATGAATACAGTCTACACAGCAGTTTTTCTTCATTATTGTTCCTCACAAAACATTAGGGGCAGGATTCATGGGTTAAGTACAAACTACAATCTGACTTCTGAAACATGATTGTGGATGTGTAAAAAATAGGCTTCACTTTCAAACAACGGAGTTTAATCACATGCAATAAGGGAGTTCAAAGTGCTCCTATTCACCTGATGTAATGTCTTTCTTTATCTGGTAAAATATGAAGCTTTCTTGTTAAAACTTTTTGCTAAGAAGTAGATCATTCACTGAAATTATCAGGAGAGTAGAGTGCTCATTAAGTTGCACAATTTTTAATGCCTGAAGTATCGTGAAAAGTATACTGTAATTAAGTAGCATTGGCATGGTTTAGTAGTAGCTACCTTGACCTTAGACTTCCAGTAACAACATCTGATTGGCTGATTTATATATTTGATATGGTTATTGATCAGCTACTGGTGAGGAGGCCCCAAATCAGGCTGCTGGAGCTGTTTACTTCAGGCATATGTATAAAAGAGGAAAGGATCTACTACAGCAACAAAGATCGTCATCTGCATCAGCTCTTGGTTACTTGGGCACTAGTTGGGTCACAGAAGAGGTGTGAGAATCCTGGTACCCTGCAAGGAGCCTCACAAATCCAGAGACAGGATTTTGAAGCTGCAATAGCTGAATCTCAGGCAGTGCTGGATCAACGTTGCCAAATCTGCTCAAGGTGTTTTTCCATGGCTTAATGCTCAGCTGCCCATTTCTCAGAAATGTAATTTTGGGTTGTGTAGTGATTTGTGACATGAAGAGCTCCCAGTCATATAGGTGGGAGTGATGAAGTGCTATGGTTTTCCCTTATCCATCCTGCCAGACTGATTTCTTGGACAGGGCTGGTAATTCTTTGTTCTCTCTTTGCCTATGAGAAGTCCAGGGGTGCACTTCAGTTAGTTCTACCAGGATCCACGGAGCGGGGAAGAAGAATGGCTGCTCTATCCTTGTGCAGTCTTTCAGTGACAAAGCAGAACTCAGCTTTTGGGAAAAGTGGTGAAATTAAATAAATGAATGACAGGGTGAAGAAAGAACCACAGCTCCTGACAACATTGCTCACCTGCAGCAATACATCATCTGTATTTCAAAATGCCCCTTAACCATGGCAGAGACAATTCTTAGACACCCCCTCAGTGTCTGGAACTCCAAACTATTAGAGTGATGGTCATGAGAAAGGAAAATCTGAGCACCTCTTTGAACAGCGTTTTGATCTGAGGTCATTTGTATCAGATCTAAATTGTGATATGAAGAAGTGTCTGAGAATTTTCCCAATTTCTCCACAGCCTCAGATTTCCCAAGCAAAACTTTAGCACAAACAAATCCATATGGTCCTTTCTGCTCTGCGCTTTCCTGCATGATATCAGCAGAAGTCCTGGTTGTAGGCAGGTGTAGTTTGCTGAGGAAATCCTCTTTATCAGGTGTCTGGATGCATCAAGATGTTCTGCCCACCAATTCTGTTCAATTTTCAGATAAATCAAAAATCTTTAAACAAGTCAGAAGGACTAAAGATTATGTGGACTTTAATCCATTGACTTTTTCTAGCTATGTTGCAGGAACAGTGTTACATTAAGGCCTCTAATTGACTGCAAAGCAAAAGCAGGGAAATGGTGGGGGGAAAGGGAGGCAATGTCTGTTTCCATAGATCAGGTTTTAACTGAGATAAATGGAATTTATTATTAAAATGGATTAATTCAATTTCACACTTGCTACATTTTCATATTTTAATGAAAGTATTTGTAACTTCAAGAAAAAAATATTGGTATGTGACTGCACTACACTGAACTAGCTGTAATTTCTGATTTAAGAATCTTAAAAAGTTTAAAAGAAGCCTATACTGGAGAGGAAAGGTTATAGTCCCATGTTTTTGTATTTTGCTTTTGAAGACAAAAATTCTTTTGGTCCAGTTTAATCTTATTCTCTCATGAGAAAATCCACAAAAAATTAGGGAAATTGTGGATTTCATTGGAAGTTTGTTTTTGGTTACTGAAAATATGTCAACTTGGATGTGCCACTGCTCTGAGAAATGAAGCTCAGTCAAATCTGTGCCCTGGTTATTTCTCTGGGGCGGTGGGATTACAGCTCTCAAACCACCCAGCTGAAGGCCTGAAACAGCTTCATAAGACAAGGGGCTGGGCCCTGCTCACCACATTCCTTTGGCCAGGCTTTCTGCAGGGAAAGCCTGGCTTGCCTCCCTGCTTGCCTCCTCTCGTCGTTGTTTTGTACATTTTTTACAGGGATGAATGAAGAGATGGAGCAGCCACGTGTGCGTTGTCGAAGGTGTCCCAGTGACTCCTGTCTCAGTCACACATTGAAGTGTCTAAGGCCAGTTTGGACAGGGCTTGGAGCAAACTGGGATAGTGGAAAGCATCCCTGCCTGTGGCAGAGTTTGGAACTAAAACAAGCTTTAAGGTCCTTTCCAACACAAACCATTCTGTGATTTTTTTGATAGCCACCCCAAAAAGTTTATATGGTTAAGGTTTATCAGTATCTCATTTTCTTCAGGGAAAAAAAAAAAGGCTCTCATTTAAATTTGACACATTTTCCAACTAATTTCATGACCTGACCTTCACATCCTTGGGTGTGTAAGCCCTCCAAAGCAGATCCCTCTGTCCGACTGGCTCAGCTCTGATGTGGCTGACGCGGTTCCCATCCTGAGCAAAGTCTGTCACTGCTGTCACTGTCACCGTGGCTTCTGCACAGCTTCTTTCTGAGCAGGGCACCTGCAGCAGATCCACCTGGCATGCTGAAAGGACGATGTCTGGGGGCCCTGGTAACTGGCTGACTAAAAGGAACATGAACACGGTGTCTGACAAGAGTTCTCCAAACAGTTGCCCATGCCCTGTTTGCAGTTCAACAGAAATGCTTCGTGTTCCAGGACACACACGCCCTGAACTAGATGAAGGCCATTGTGACTGACTGGATCTGGCATCCCTCTGCACACTTTACTGTGCTAGTTTTCCCCCCCATGCATTACAAAGTTTACTACAACTCTATGGTGCTTTTTCTTCCACAGGTGCTAATATTTCTGGAGTGACAGTGATCCCTTTATGGGTCCATGCACAATGAATGAAGTAGTTCTCATGACAAAGAAAGAGATGGATCTGCGTTTCTGGAAAACATTTTTCTTTCACTAATAAGTATAAGGAGATAACTGCTGGGACTTTTTTATTTTAAAATAAACAGATTTTTTTGATGTGGAAAGGGAGACTCTTGAGTCAGGTTTTAGTGAACTATGGATCCATAATGGAAAGGCAAGCGCAGCAGGTCTGTATTTGTACTTTTAGCTTAGTTAGGTTGTGGTGTTTTACTTTCCAGTCTGTAAAATGATGGTGGTTTTATTTGTATCATTCACAGAGATATTGCAAGGATAAATTCACTAAAAGAATGAGGAAAAATTATAAGTTATGGAGGTCTTGGCTGTATAAGTATCTGTGGTGAGCAGGGAAATGATGGGTGGTGGCAAAATCAATATGACAACAGCAGCACAAGTCGCTCATGCAGCTCTGGCTCTGCACATCGTATCTTTCCTAAAGGGACCTCTACAAGCAGCAAGAATGGGAATGGCCACTTCTCCTGGGTGGTGGCCCTTCCCGCTCAGGTCTTATGTAAAGGGCAAACTTAAATTTTTATTTCAATAGTTGTGTTGTTCCTTAAAAACACTGAATTATGATAGCATTGAGTTCTGAGCCATCTGGTCTGCATTGTATATAGTGTGAACCTGTTTCTCAAGAAGCCACCCAACCTTTTATTAATCCTTTGGTTGATAAAAAATGAAATTATGATCCTGCTGAAGCCAGTCAGAATCTCACTGCTGATTTCAAGACTTAGAGTGTTTTTGAGGAATATTTAGTTTCTGTCCCAGACCATTAATTAACATCTGATAAAGTTCCAGAAACAGTAGCAATGCAATTAAACTGAGATGAAAATAAGTGATTTTCTGATATTAAAAAAAGTGATTTTCATATAATTTCTCCCATTTGTAGAACTGCTTAATAATTTATAGAGATGACACTAAGGTATTTTAAGTTGACATTTCTAACACAATCCAATAATCAATGTTTTATTCCTTATGGAAAAGTCTCATGAAATATAATTTAAATTAACCATGTAGAGTGCTGTAGGAACAGAACTAAAATCTACAGGTATTAATAACATATTGTCTCTCACATCAAATCCTTAAAGGCTGTTTCACCTTCCATCTTATTGAAAAGTCCTGGCTTATATTTGAGGTTCTTGATTCAATTAAAATGGAGGTTTCCATGAGGAATAGTTATTGCCATTACAGCCCCATGAGCTGTGCTCACAAGCCAGAGCAAAAGTTTAAAATCAAAGAAAATTATCTTGTCAAAATAGTTATGATAAACTTAAGAGAAGCCCAACTCCAGTGGCTCTGCTGTGCCTTGGCATTCATTATGATAGTCTGAACTTGGAGAGATATTTCTGTGCTTGTAATTAGCTTTCTTATCACTTGTTCCCTACGTAATTAGCACAACTGTGTTGTTATATGGATACAGACAAGGAGCTTGTCAGTTAATTCATTCAGTATAGACAAATCGCAGCTAAAATGGTTCTTCCTTTTCATTTACAGCACTGTGGCCAGCACTGCATTTTTCAGAAGCCCACAGTGTTCCCTCAGATGAACTAATGGAGCCTGAAGACAATAAAGGCTCAAAACAACGATGTGGTTATGCAAACATCCACCAGCAGATACTCAACCTTAAGTATACATAGATAGCTTCACTGATCATAAAGAGCCTGAGTGTCATCCAAGGAAATAGCCTCAGGATGGAGCAACCAGGGGCTAGAGCTGGGCTTAGTTTAAGCAGCAGAAATTAGTTGATTGAAACTAACAGAAATTTTCCACTTCGGCGACAACTTCCTTCAAGGATTAGTTAATTGGACAAGTTGTGCCTTCATCCTGGCACCTCTTGGCACCAACACATCAAGCCCATTGACACCTTGGAAATAGAGCTGCTTCTGCAAGTCTTGTGTCTTCTCTTTCTTCCAGTCCGATGCACACTGTGGGGTTGGAGAAGTCCCGGGCAAGGGTCAGTCTCAGCCCAATCTATGAAGCTCAGCCTCCCCCACTTGAGAGCTCCTGTGCCATGTTTTCAGTGCCAGGGAGATTTTAAAAGACTTTATTGATGCCTAAGAAATTGTGAGTTAAAAAAATAATTACCTTGACTGGGACTAATTCTCATTTGATCCTCATAACTCTCAGTGTCTGAGTTGCTGTGGGGACATCCCACCACCCACCAGCCTCGATATCCTCCATTCCTCAATCTGAGGCTCTTTGCTACCTCAATATCTAAGTGAATCCATTCCCATGAGCTCAGCAGATGTTTTCCTGATGGACCATCACAGACTCTTAACCAAGAGCAATATGTAGTGCTGAGCCATGGAGAAATGCAAAGCACTCCACATCTGAGAGCCAACACGGCTGCTGGAACCATAAGGTGCTGCTCAGTTTAAGATCATTGTGTTATGATACCATTTGAATTTTTTTTTCCTTCTGTCTAAGCTCTTGGCTGATGATGAAGAGAGTTAGGAAAGGGATTTAAACAGAGAAAAACATCAGGAACTATCTGGATTTTGCCAAAATTTTTTAGAGATGGCTTTTTGTGGGTAGAGAAACTGCAGCTGTAATCCTATCTCAACACATTTCTCTTGCTGAGCGAGTTATGGAAGAGAAATAAATGCCTTGTTGGAAAAAGGCTTGTGTGCTTTTTTCAGTGCAAACAGAAAGTAAACAAGAATGGTAGTTCACCCAGCTGATCTGAAGAAAGCATTTACTGAATAAAAAAGGAAGAGTTTTCTAAGTGGCATTGTCAAGGTTTTCAAGTTTAAATAAAAAATTTAGAGAGAGAATAAAATGTAAGCATAAGAATTATTTTTTTCATTCTATATTAAGTTAGAAAAGCTACAAGCCAGCAAAAGAAAGAAAAAAGGCTTCAGTATACATATACTGAATAATAAATCTGCAGGAAAGCTTTTTATTGATAATTAATGAAATTATTCTACCTAAGAACATTGCTACTACAAAAACTTAAAATGGAATTTTACAGTCCTGGAATTTAAAATAAGTTCTTCTACTTACTGTTGTTTTATCCATAAATCTCAACAGACTACGGTCAGGTTATAGCTAGGCAGATTTTTGGTTTTGTTTTTTGTTTTTTCCTCAAAAACCTGTCTGATATTATCAGCTGTTTTATTTTACAGATAAATATATGTCCTAGTTTGTTGATTTTATGGCTTCTGCCCTTTGTTATTATGTACATATTATATTTTCTCTTAGAATTTATTTTAACTGAAATACCAGAAAAAGTAATCCCATTGCTTTGATGCCAATATGTAGAACTCTTACCCAAATCCTCTGTACTTAGATGCAAAGTAATGTTACAGGAATCATCCTGCCCAGGACAGGCAATGGGAACTGTGCTCAGAATAGTCAAAATGTGCTCTTTGTCATCCTCTGCAATTTGTAGTGATTCTGGTAAAAACTGGAAATAAGAAAACAATGTCAAGATAATTTTGACAGGCAAGACAGATGACAGATTAATTAGGCAACACTGATATCTATGAAGTTTTAAGTGGTTTCAATCAATTATGAAGATGTAAAATTGCTAGCAAAATAATAATAATCTTTACCATAATCCTCTTAATAATAATAATTTTTGTAGTAATGATCTTCAACTTTATAAGGTAAACTTATTAATATACTTTAAAATTATCAGCAATTAAGAAAATGCTTGCAGTATCTTTATGTAGTGTATAATTGCTTCTCATCTCCAAATCTCAAACCAGGCTTTTATTAAGCCTGAAACCAACAGAATACTGTAGAATTTATTAATTATTAATATCTGTGGTTTAAAGGAGCTTCTATTCCAATGCACTGGGAGAAATACCATGGCATAAAGTATGACATAACCCCATGGTCTTGGACACTCTGTTTGTAGTCTGTAACAGGTGTAAAATAAGTGCAATTTTTTTACCGCTCCCCTTCCTTGCTATGGCAAGAAGAAGGATTTCTCCACATGGTAATGTATTACAGATTGAGGGACTCGTGAGCAGCAAGAGAGCTCAGGTTTTCACATCTCTGTCTGTTCTCCCAGAGAAAGAGCAGAAACAGAACTTGGGGATAGTCAGAAATGGGAATTTCCATTCCCCAGGAAACTCTGACATTTCAAAAACCCCCTCAGAAGCTGCTCTTCAAATATTACACAGAATGGGCAGTCAGATTTTTCAAACACCATTCATGGAGGCATGAAGTTTAGGTACTCAGATGATCTCAAAATCTCCTGGACTGCCAGGCTGAAAACGTAATCCTTGAGTGGGGTTAAACCTGGTTTTTGTGCTCAGTGTGAATTTATCTTCAGCAGCTTCTATTTTGTAATGCCTGACCATAAGAAGATGATGGATAAAAATTTGGGGTTTTGTCTTCATTTGTTCTGGTTTATTTCCAAAAAAATCCTGCATCCTTCCATGTTTGTAGGATTGTCTTCCCATTGCACCAGAGTACTTTGGGGCACACTAGAACCACATCCTTTGTGGGATGTTAACGTGCACACAGTGCTGATGGGTGTTTTAGGGTGTTTTAAAAAAAACTGAAAGTAATTTTCTCAAAGTGAACACACAAGCAGCACTGGTTATGATGATCAGGACTTATGTTTCTGCATCGTGGCTTTCAGAGCCTGTACAAATATTCCTTAGTCATGAAATCAGGGCCATCAGCATTACCTTAATCCCAGCATAGAAACCTTTGCTCTCCTCAGGCAATGATTGCTGCTCAAGGGTGTCCCTTGCAAAAGCTGTGACGGTGCAAGAGACCTGGAATAAATCAATAAACAGCACATGTTATAATAGCATTTCTTGAATAACATTCATATAATTGTGCATCTTCCTGTTGCTCTGAATTTTTAAGATCTCTGTCTACTCTTGAAATATATTTTGGGGATTTAAGCTTTAAGAATGTTTATGCAGAACAAATCTTGGATGACTTTTTTTTTTCATTTGATAAGTGAAGAAACATAGATTTAGTCTCAGCAATTAATAACACTGAATGCTTACAAATGGGTTTTCTTCTGCAGATCTTCAAGTACCTTGGTTTTTGATTTTAACTCATTTTATTTAGGGAGAATTACACTGTTCACAGATATTACTGTCAGGATTAGGACATTTGCCGTTGGGTTCCCAGACTTCAGTCTGTCCACTGGATCAAATCTCCTCTCTCCGTACTATGTTTGTAAGCTGTTTATTTTAAAATTTAAATTAGTTTGACAGCTATCCAGCCTCAGAGACTGTGTCAGCCTTACAAGAAGTTCATTTTTTTTTCCTTATTGCATTATAAAAGACGATGCCAATGTGCCTACAGGGTTTATATAATATTAAAACAAAAAAAACCAAATAAACAAACAAACAAAAAATCCTCCCCCCAAAAAAACTCCCCCAAACAAAATGTTCCAGGACACTTATGTTTTATTCCTAGCACAGTCACACAGCCTTTATCTCTGCTGAGCCCGCACACCATCTGCCATCTTAATGTTTCATTGGTTTCAGAAAACCCGAATTGCTAAAATAATTTCTAGGATCATAAGATTGAAATATAGAATTTTTCCTTAAAACACATGACAATAGACTCTGAGACTGTAGTTCTAAATACTTTTTTTTGGCCTCTTCTCAGAAATGGACTAACAGATTGTGACATACTAAATCAAATTACTAATAGTCAGATGACATATTTATAGCTACTGCCTTTTTCAAGCCTCAAGTAACCCATGAGGAAGAACTGGACCAATCCAATTTGTTTCCATTGTGATAAACTCCTTTGGATGTATTTTCCAGCATCATTCACTGACCTTGCTGATCTTGGTAGATCTCACGTGCTGGCTCAGGCACGTGACCACTAGCTACAAAACAGGTTCAAACCCAGTATATTCCCAGAGTCATGTGGTAATATGGGCACGAGTTGCTCAGCAGCCAGGAATGATTCTTTTACCACTCTAAAATTCCCCCTTCCTTACCATCAAATTGAAGAATCTTCTACCCAAACTCATTTGCGCACAACAAAAATTGCCCACCAGCAATACAGGGTTGTTTTTAGGGCTTTGGGGAAAAACAAATGTTTTCTGTGCTCTTCAAGTGGATTATTTCCAGTCTAGCTCAGTCCCAGGCTTATGTGCCTTTTGGGATGTTTTTACCTTCACTATTTTTCTCACTCTTTTGCAGACAGCTCCAGCCAGTTTGGCCCAGTGACAATGGTGTCATTCGTTACATTAATGAGATGGAAGCCTTGAGGTCATACTGGGTGTACTGGGGGGGGAAAACAGAGCCAGACCTCACCTCACAGAGGTACTTTACAGTTAAAACTCCTCAGATATTTCATAGTTAGCCAGTTTACCTCCAAAGGAGACCAAGTCATTGCCTCCTCAAGGTAATAAGTCCCTCTTATCATTAGATATTTATTATCTCCAATCATTCCCTAAAGGCTCGTGTTCATCTTACAAACTTTTCAAAACAGTCCTTCTGCTGGGAAGGCAGAAGGCGAGCATTGATCACCCTCCTGCAGCTTCTCCTGCAGCTGCCACAGGGAGAGGATGCAAAATTCTGATCTGACAAGGTGGTGACAACAGAGAAAGACTTCAGATAATGCATATTCTCCTACCAAAAAAGAACTAATACCCATCCCCTCGCAGAGCTCCTGGAGCAGATCATGTGCACCTGCATTGCAGATACTGTATTTGCACTTGCTGGGCTCTTTGCACTTTTGGCTTCGGTACTTTAACTAAAAATGTTCACACTGAGATTTCCCTCTGAGCATTCCATGTGGAGTGTTTGGGCCAGGGAGGCCCAGCCCTGTTGTATGTGCTCTCATATATATTTTAGAGGTATATTTTATTGGTAAAGCACTGAACACTCAAATAAAAATCTACTCTGTAATGATACACTGGAATATTCTTAGACTATCAGTCCATTCCAGCTCTATCTTCAGCGCTCTTGGAGAACTTCAGTTCTTTAGGAGATTAGCACAAACTTTGCAAATTCAAGATGTATTGACAGCCATCACAAGTTACAGTTTATTTCTGTCTTTTATATCTTTCCTTCCCTTGTACTACCTTTACCTTGTTAGGTGCATGCTTCACAATCAGTAGATATGTTCATTGGCTACCAAGCTGCAGGTTGACAGTTTGTCACATAATTATGATGATAGTCATTCCAAGGAGGTTTGGGTTTTTTTAGTTCTTTTTTTTTTGTATTTTTTTTGCCTTCAGCTAAACATTAGCTCTTTTTTCTCCAGTTCAGTAATCAACTTTTTCTTTCTCTTTCTCTCTACCCCCCACCTCCTCCCACCTCAGGATGCAGCCTTTTTAAAGCAAAAAGATAAAAGCTTCACTGACAGCAGTATGCTGATGGCCGTGACAAGTTAGGCAGTAGTTTTTCACAAACTCATAGGATCTGTTAAAAAAATCAAATTATTATTTTTCATCATCCTTTTTAAAGGAGCAGAATTGCAAAGGTGCCCTCAGACAGGATGACTGGATTTCTTATCAGCATGGGTTACTCCCTTTTCCTCATGTGCTGGTAGAACTTTCCATAGGGCAGAAAACCACTTCTAGGCACAAAATTCTGATTAAAAAGGGCCTTTTTGAGTAAGAAGTGTCTCCTTTCGAGTGTGTTGAGGCAGATCTCCCCCCTTCCATGGACTCAAACAAATTCCTTCCCATTTTGACATGAACCAAATGAGCAGCCTATTTAGCCAAAAGCAGAATTCAGTCATAAATTTGGTGAGGGTCAGGTAGCTCTAGAAAACAATTTGGGAGAATATTTTAATCCTAGGACTTGTCACAATCTCCAGCATATTTGTTCCTAACAAAATCTGCGTGTTAAAATGTGAGTGTTTTCCCCCACAGTTTTCAGAATTCAAAACTCCTAAAAATTGGTTGTTCATGCTTATTTTGTCCATAAAAATGCCTCCAATTTCACCTTTTCCTGTGCCCCTAATTAATTCTGAAGGTAGTGTGGGGAGTGCAGGCTGAGGCATGGAGGGGGATGTTTGCCAGTGCATCCAGCACTGGATCTTTCCTCAGTCTCTCTCACTGTGCTTATACAAAGGGTTGGGTTCCCAAAGGTTACTTGTGTGCTCATCAGTACCTGTGAAGGCTCCTGGATTTTCTAAATAATTTCAGGAGCTCTCAGAAAGATGCACATGCTTCTCAAAGCACTGGCAGAGATGGTGCCAAGGACAATGACACTTGTCCCCAAAATGAGACTTATTGGAGAGTACTGGGTTTGTGTCTGCCTATCAGAATGGCTTGCGTGTTTTACCTAAACAGCCACCAGAGAAAACAAGCAAATGCAGGGGTCAGTCCCTGGCTGCAGCCCCTGCTTCCTCTCCTGGTCCTGCCCTGTGTCCTGGGGGTGGAATCCTCCCTTGGGAAGGGCAGAACCTGTGTGCAGCTCACAGCTGGGTGGCCAGCCAGCCACCCATTTGCCATCTCTCCAGCAAGCACTTGAGCTGCATTGTAATGACAGAGGCCACACAGTGACAACAGAGATGGCTTAAAGCTGAAATATTTACTTTTACTGCTAGTGATCACTCAAAGACCACATACAGCAAGGTACAACTTAGGAGTGGAAAGTCTGGATTAAAAGACACTTTCCTGATCAGGACAAACAATCTCCTTAGAGGTGTGAGAATTCAGGAATGCTGAGCCAGTCAGTAATTTATGTCCTCCCCCTGTGGGCAGCTTCGTTCTTAACATAAAGTTCTTTTTAGCATTACCTATTTCTTCCTGTTCACTGGGCAAGGGAAGTCTGGATGCTGCTGGGAAGATGCAGGTGCCTAAAATGGGGGGGGGACTATTAACTCCAGGGTTGGATCGACCCTCCTATAGCTACATCACCCATGTCAGAAGGCAGGCTGGGGCTTCAAGGGTAATAGTCACTGGGTAGCACTCATGGCTTGCAGGTGGAGGGTTGGGCAGGCAATCACCATGGGGGGTGAAAGGTGCCTCAGGATGGCTGTCAAGGCATTGGAGCTGCCATTGCCTGCTCCATTAAACACTAATGGGCTGGGGTTAGAAAAACCTTGAGTTGCCACTCTGCTGGGAGCGGGGAGTGCATGTGGGAGGGAGCCTGGTTTACAGCCTTGATGAAAAGAGCAAAGGATGAGCAGACCTGAAGGATGACATTTCTAGGGAAGCCAAAGGAAAAGAGAAATAGTTCTCATTAGCTCGAGGAAATGATCTGGCTGTAGGTATTTACAGAAAGGAGTAGGAACAAAGTTTCTGGAAAGGCTTTCCAGAAGGGTTAGCAGGAAGGGGAAAGTAGGGAGAATCTGACTTTGATTTAATTAATGAACTAGACTTTAAAGCTTTAGAACAAAACTGGCTCCCTGCGAGGGGCTGTTGGCCGGGAAGGGAGGGAGCTGGTGCAGTGGCGTGACCTGACACTGCGGGAAGTCCAGCTCCACTCACTTTGTTACTCACTGTATATAAAGAAGGCAGCTCAAATGGCCACAAATGTGGAAGCTGACTGTAGGTCATTATTCTGCTAAGGAAGGAAACTTTCCCAGGGTAGTAGTAAGGTGTTTTATCATCTGCAGAGTTTTGCTCATCAGCTCTCTGACCCTTTCTGCTTTAAAATCTCTGTTCAAGCTCACCCAGAGTTCTGTTTCTGGGGGGCATTGCTTGTTTTCTACCTGAAGGTTGAGAAACAAATCGTAAACCTACAAACAAGCAGGTCTTCCTATTTCTGTTGTTGATTTTGGCAAGTCCAATGGTTGGGAGGGGATTAGTGGGGGCAAATGCTGCTTTTTGGCACTTTGCAGTACAGATGCCAGTGCAGATGTGTGAACTGTGAAGTGACAAAGTCTGAGTCAGTGAGAGCTCTGCTGAGAGCATGAAGTAATTGGAGAGATACTGAGTGTTGGTGCTGGCTGGGGGTTTGTGAGCTTAGATCTTACTATTTTTGGGAGAGGAGAAGGGGCAAATCCTAAAGATGGTCTTCTAAGTGCTTGAGTATATACATAGGTATAGACTTACTGTGTTTTGACATTTATGACCCCATATGCCAGGGTTTTTCTGTCTATGCTAAGTGCAATAAATGTACTGGATCTATCATCTGGTATAGGATTCCACATGAGATCAGCAGCTTCTCTTCCACCAGCTGAATTGGGATGTCAGAACTGATGATAAGACAAAGTCTCCCTTTCTTTGAGAGATTAAACGTAAGTTCTCTTCAAGATCTGTCTTTCTTTAGCATCAAGAACAACAGGGCAGTAGGACCTCTTGCCCCATCACTGAAGGTGTATAAGGCCAGTTTAGATGGGGCTTGAAGCAACCTGGTCTAGTGGAAGTTGTCCTTGCCTATGGCAGGGGTGTCAGAACTGGATGATCTCTTCCAGAACTGGATGATCTCTTCCAAAACTGGATGGGTCTCTTCCAATCCAAACCATTCTATGACATTTCACACCTTTTCCCTTGTGGGTGAAAAATAGTTATTTTATGTATTGAGGGCCTAATTTACAATTTTTCTCTCTGGGGTATAATCTTCTGCTGTTGCTAAGTTCCATGCAAAGCAGCCACTTCTATCACAGAGCTCAGAAGGGCTGGTTTTGCTTAAACATTCTTATTTTACAATGTGCATCATGGTTTATGTACAGTGACAATTGCTCCTCACCAAGTGAACTTTTGGACTGCTGTGCTGAGCAAAATCTGCACAGTTTTCTTCTAAACACCTTTCTTTCTTAGCATAAGTCATTACTCACAGTGCACTGCTATAATTTATAGATGGCTGTGCCTCGAGGAATGAAATGACCTCTGTCACTATCACATAAATAAGGCTTAGGAATGCCAGGATTTTCATATCAGATGGAGTTGGCTTCTTTCAGAGTTTACATAGAAATAGTGGCATGTTATAGATTTATTTAAGGCTGCAATAGACTCGTGAACATTATGCTGCCAACATTACTGTCTGAAATAACAAAATTGGAGCCCAAAGATGGGGGGAAAAAAGGACATATGATGGCTATTAAAAAATAACTGGCTGTTTAGTCAATACAAGTTCAGGAATGTCGGCCGGTAAATCTCAGTCCTTTTCTAAGGTTTGACTGTATATTAAAATATATCAATAGCTATTCTATTATGTGACTGACCTGTTACCTGGAGACATTTTTACAGATAAAAAATAGCATAGATATCAATCACCTAAAAGCTGATTTAAAAAAAAAAATCTTTTTGCTTCACTGTAGTTTTTATCAAGAAATGAACAAAGATGCTGATTTCAGGCTATGAATGAGTAGAGACCGAACACAGGTTATTGTGCAGGTAGAGATGAAGAGTTAAAAATGTTAAAAAAAGCAAGTAGTTTTCAAAACACGACAAGTTCTGCATCCTTGGGGGGAAATTCTGTGTCCTGGGGAGCAAATTCTGCTCTGAATGCCACCTGTGCACCCTGGCAGTGCACAGCCATGGGGGTGCTACCACTGGGCTGTGCATGAAGAAGGGGAAAGAGAACTTTTAAGTGCCCCCAATTCATTGCCTTCTCTCTCATTTGGCTTTTATCAGTGTGAATCTGGCCTCCCTTTCATTCTGCCTGAGAAAATAGCCTTTCTTCTGCATCTTTCCAGGGTAGGTGGAAACTGCCAGCTGCCTCTGTGCAGCAGAGATTGGTGCCCAGGGTTTGATTCTCCTTTTAGTGCCATCGCCCCTTCTCTGGAGTAGCCCTATTAGTGCTAAATTTCTTCAGATTTACACCACTGGAAGAGTCTTCTCCTTTATGACTTTTATTAGACATCCAGACTAGGATGGAAAACATGGTGAAATGCTTTTTTTAATCTTTATTCTGTAAAAGTGAATTCTCAGTGACAGCTGAAGCTTCATTGCTTGGTTTTCACCCGTGATGATTTATGAATAATTATAATTAGTCAAATAGGCCATGAAGACCTTTAAAGAAATCTAACAAGGAAGAGAACATTTTAGTTTCACTAAACCCACTAAATGAAACACATAGTTTCAGCAGAGGACAAAGAAGGGCTTACTGAAAACTTAATATAATAAAAGTGGTCTTATAAAGATTTGGCAATGCTACTACTTAAGAGAACCATATTTTCTCTGAATGCCTCAGGATTGCTAAAGCTAGATTTGAAGTGATTGCAAGTGATATTATTTTGATGAAAATATCTCTTCATAACACAAACTTGTCTTAAACTGGCAGAATTATCTGTCTCATAATATGTGAGGGCATCATCAGTCAGATTCTGAACTCAGGAGGCATAATTATGAGGAGAAATGACAAAAAAGCCCCTATCTAGATTGTGCTACTCTTATAAATGACATCCTTTCAAGAACTGGAAAAAAAGTTTTGAATAATTCCTTAAATATCTGTCTAGGGAAGGATGGCATCCAGCTGTCTAGAAAAGACAAGGGAGTCTTTGGCAGCAGTCTGGACAACCTGGTGAGGTGGACATTAAACCGAACGACTCAGGGATGGAATCCAAAGAGGCAACACCATTGCAACCAGGCCAACCAGAGCAGTGAGATATTGGGCCCAGTGCTGTTTAATATCTTCATCTGGAAGATGGGATCAAGTGAACCCTGACAGAGTCTGCCAAGGATACCAAACTGAGTGGGGAAATTGTCATTTCGGAAGGGAGAGCCACCTTCAGGAAGGCTTGGGTAGGCTGGAAGAGAGGACTAACAAGAACCTTATGAAGTTCAACAAGGACAAGTGTCAGGCCTTTCATGTGGGAAAACATGATCTGGGAGAGCAGCACAGGTTGGGATCTACCGAGCTGGGGAGCAGCTCTGTGGAAAGGGACTTTGGGGTCCTGGTGGGCCTGAAACTACATGTGAGTGAACAGTGAGCTTCTGCAGCAAAGGAAGCCAACAGGATGCTGGGCTGCATCGAGAACTTCACCACCAGAAACAAAAAGGTCATTATCCCACTCAGTGCTTCTCAGGCCACATCTGGAACACTGTGTTCAGTTTTGATCATCGCTACACAAGGAAGATGGGGGCAAGAGGGTTCAGAGAAGGGCCACAGAGTTTATCCAAGGCTTGGGAAGCTGCCATGTGAGGAATGGACTGAGAGAACTGGGTTTATTCAGCCTTGATAAAAGAAGGTTTAGGGGAGACCTCATCACCATGTTCCAGTTTTTTAAGAGTGGCAACAAAGACTATGGAGAGTCCCTTTTCACAAGAAGTAACATGTAAAAGATGAGCAGAACTTCTGCTTAGACACAAAAAGAATATTTTTTCACAACGCAAACAATCAGCCATTGGAATAACCTCCCCAGGGAAGTGATGGATGCCTCAACTGCCTTGTCTAGACTGTGCTTTTGCCAAGAAAGTGTAGACCAGATGAACCTCGAGGTCTCTTCCAGCCTGGTATTCTATGATTCTATTATCTCAAAGAAGAGCTGCAAAATGCCAAGACTATTTCCAAACTACTTTTAACACAAGACCATTATCCCTGTTTATTCTTTCAGTTTGTTGTAGCATCACTAATGGCACTCTGCCTATAGAAGTTATGAACCTAATTTAACTTTAAAAGTCTTGTTTCTGTAGCATGAAAGGCCATGAATTCATACACAAGTCAATCTTTTTCACATCTTGTATTGGTTTCTGTTTTGTTGTTGTTGTTGAAACTAGATCTGTGTTGCTGTGTAAGCCATCAAATATACTTCTTAAAGATTGTTTTGTAATGAACTCTATCTTTCAGCATGCTATTGAACCAAGAATTTGGAATCAGAGAGGCAGAACACCATGAAAAAGACCATAAAATAAACTTCCCTCTATTTTAAAATGTACAGTCCTTTTTTCTTCTGTGAAAAGATGTTATTGTGTCTCTGATCCATGGATATAAAAATTACTGAGTGCATATAGCTGAGCCTGCCTCTACTGCAAATTCTCACCCTTGCAAGGTACGAAAAGTACTAAACAAAAATTGGCTCAGGCACATGTACCTACCACTTACACGAACTTCATAGCAATCAAGCTGTAATGTAAGTGCAAATATTCAAGTTGCCTTTGGAAAGCAGTAAAATACCTTCCATGAACTCACTGCAATTCAAAGAAATGTTGCAGGTCCTGAATCTGGTTAATGTTATTTAATAATCATGTCATGAAAGAGTTTCAGTACTTTCTAGTGCAGTAACTATGCAGTATGAGTAAGTATAAGTATGAGGAGTGAGGAGCAGCACTAATAGAAACAGAACAAAGATTTAAGAAAGGGATTTGATCCCCCCCAGTTTGAGCTCTTTTTGCTGAAGGAGAGGTGGCATTACCGTATCTCCCAATCTGAGATTTGTGCCGTCCATCTCTACATAGGAAAACAACTCCAGGGTGGTCTCGTGGTGGATCTGCTCTCTCTTGCCAGGGCTGGAGAGGCGCGACCAGAGCACCAGGTACTGCAGGGGAGGCTTGGAGGAAGGGGGGCTGTAGGTGCACTTCAGGTGGACGTGACCTTGCACGAGCTCAGGTGTTATTGCTGGTTGCAAAGACAGGCTTGTGAGTCTGTCTGGAAGAGGGAAACAAAAGAAGGATGTAGCACAAAGTGTTATTTTAACATTACAATTGTTCACCTAACAAGAAGGTGGCAATATAACTAAACAAGAGAGAAAAGTTGCATTTAATGTTCCTGTGATTTGATTATAATCCGTGCAAGCAAGAAAATATACTTCATATGAAAAACAAATGTTACTAATTGTGTACTGGCTACCCATTGTTACTATAATATTTGACCTATTTATTTTTAATGTGTGTGTGTTTTTTGTTTTGCAGTAAGAGAGAATTTTATGGAAATGAAGCACTCCGATTAATAGAAATTAATTAGTCTGGCAAAGGCCATCAGCTTTGCATTTCCCTGAAGCACAGCCTTTTGATCCAAGTTTTGCAATAAGCACAGAAAAGATATGAGAAATTATTATGTTGGAGAGGTAAACCCAGCCCATATTGACATGCTGTGAAGATCCTTTCCAGGCTCTTTTGGGATGTATCTAGGCTAGGTCTGCTCAATTTAGTCTCCCTCTGCCCAGAATAATGCCATTGCTCTAAAAATACAGCCTGCTTTCTCTGGACTTCAACAGGTAATGAAGTCTGAAACCTTTCTTCCTGTTAAAGTCTCCTAGAAAGTAGAAACAAAAAGATGTATAATAGTGTAGGGAGGTGTTCTTTCATCTCTAGAGACACAGATTCAAACAGAACATGAAGCTGGTTCAGATGCCTTGAAAGGATAAATGAAGTAACTTTTATGGAGGATAAAATATTATGGGGGCCCAAGGGAATAAGTTATGAAACTGTTATAGCAGAATGGAGAACCAATGTATTAACATCTGTCCAGAGCAAATAGCAAGAGAAAAGGAAAAGGAACAAGTTACTTTACATATAAATAAGGATCAGTTGTTTATATCCTTTTTTAATTTTGTTTCTAAGATAAGCTGCCTCAAACTGTGGCTCACATCATGACTTTCTGCAGGAAATTATCCCAGAAGGACAAAGTTAGGTGATCGGCTCATGGGAGGTTCTGAGAGGCATTGCAAGCACAAATACAGCTTTTCCCAGCCGTGTCCTTTCTGGCGAGTTATGAAGCTTTAAACGCATTTTGTTTTGCAGCTCAGAAGTGCTGACCAAGTCCTGCTCCCAAGTTTGCAGCAGAAGAGGCTGGGGAATTGACAAAGCCGTGGCAATGCCAGCTGAATTTGGCATCAGGGCTGCATGGAGGCTCCTGTGGTGCAAAGTTTACAGCTGAATTTAAGACAGTGAGGTAAAACCCCCCAGTAAAAAACTTCAGCTTTGGGTGCTTTGCATCCAATGGACGATACTGAAAAAACATCCCAAAGACAAGGGAGGACTGGACCTCACTGAAATGTCTAGGAAAAAGAAGGGGAAAGTTTCAACAGCAGTGGTAAGAAAAAGGCAGCAAGTTGTTGGTTTGTGATAAATGGGAAGGGATAAGCTTTCTTTTGGGAAAAATGCAGGCATATTTACATCACTAAATAGGGATGAATCAACAGAAAGGACAAAATTAACCACCCAAAAGGTATTGGCAAAAAATTCTTTGAATAAGGATAGTGGAAATCTTACAGTTTATAAAAAAGCCAAGCTTAAACTGAAAAATTACTCTATTCAGTTAAAAAGTAATTTCTGAGAAAGAATCAGTTTCATTTATTTTAATGGATATTTTTTTATTTCAAATACTGAATTAATCTCATGTTCTTTGAGCCTTTCTTCCTCCCTCTTCTTCATGTGAGAATGTTAAAATATTGATAAAGATAAGAAAATAGTTATCTTTCCCTTTAAAATTTATTTAAGTTTGGATTTTTCTTGATTGAAAGCTGATAACCCTAGTTTTTCAATGTGTCATATCTCTGTCCAAAAACACTAGAAAGGAAAGTATGAAGGTAATTCTTCCATTTTAAGAAAGAAGTGTCTTTTCTGCTGAAATCTTTATGCACCTGAACATGCTCTAAAGTTCAGAAGGTTTAACTGAATGAGCAATTGCTTTCTGCTTCTCCTTTGTTTCCTAGCTACAGAACAGGGCTTGCTTCTCTTGTAGTAGGCTGAAAATTATTTCTGATGAGAACAATTATATAAATGTCATGAAAAAGACGTTATCAATTTGTGGTTTGTTTTTTTTCCTTACAGAGTTTCAGAATTATATATTTTTGGGGGAGTAGGGAGGGTGATTCTGGGTTATTAAAGATAAGAACAGACTTTAGAGACAGTATCCTGGATACAGTGCTTCAATACAGCCCAAGTGCCTCCACTCACTTGCTTTGTAACTTCAAGCCAAAGTGGAGCCAAAGACGGCTGGAAAGGTTACATGTGAGCTGTAACCAAGCAAAGAACGCCTCAGTAATACACACCAGATTACATTTTGCCCTGGTAATAAGAGCTATTCTTCAGGAACACCTTGGACTGCCACTGATTTATTTTCTACACGGTCTGCGTCTTACTGGGAGTGATGCTTGACTTGCAAGGTCACTGAGACTTGCATTGCAACACTAGACCTTTGAACACCCAGCCTGAGAGGCATAAGTAATCTTATTGATAAATACCTTACCAATCCTCACCTTCTGCACAGTAGCCCATGCATCCTTCAGTGGGCTGCAGGAGATACACAAAGAATTCCCCGCAGTTCCTGACGGCCACAGGTATCCGAAACAAGCAGCAGTCCTTGGTGCCCCCAAAGAGGACCTGCCAGGTAGCACAGGCCGTGAGCAGCTTGCTCTCACCGGGAACTGGCAGGGATTCAGACTTCAGTGACAGCCACACTGGAGCTTGTGTCCCACATTTATTCATCTGGGGATGCACACAAAAGAAACCCATTGCAGCCAATGCCGTAAGACTCCATGGAGAATCACTAAAACCCAGGGATTTGAGTGGGGTGAACTTGGAGGGTCACTGAAAAAGCTGTGTAGGTGGGGATAAAAATGTCTTGCTAGGTTTAGAGAGGTAACTTTATACAGATAAAACTCTCAAAGAACACAATAACCGGATTCCAAAGTATTTTCCTCTGGTTTTGGTTGGTTTGTATGAAAAAGATGAAAGCATGTAAATAGACTAGCTCCCTTCCCTGGGCAGCACCACATCAGCTGGCTGGACACATCCGTGCTTCAGATGTGGCAGAGGAAAGCCAAGGCTGACAGAGCATGAGGGGCAAGAAGGTACTAGGACCATCCTGAAGCAGGACACATGCTCAGAGCATCACATCCCATCACCTGCCTCCAGAACAGCTGCAGTTTCAGCTGCTGTGGTCCTGACAGCTCCTGCTCTACCCTTCCAGCACATACTTGGCTGATCTTTGGGGCCTGAACCTCTCTCTCGTTCTTGAAGAAAGACACACATGCAGGATGTACAAAATACATGTGCAGGACATGCATGACTTAATCAAATTTTCTGGTTTTGTTGGGGAGGGGGGTGGTGTTTGGAGTTTTTTTGGTTGGTTTTGGTTTTACTTTTTTTTTTTTTCTTTTTTTTAACTATCAGTCTTTTATGTATTACCAAATTCCCTGGATACCCTGAACATAGGAAATCCCAAAGCAGAAGGCGTTGATGCAAAGTGGTTTAAATTATGGCTTTTTGAGTCATGGCTGAGAGAGACTCATTTCCCATTCCCAACTTACAGACTGATGTTCAGGCGTCTCAGGTCTGAGCTGCCCTCTGTACCTGCTCTTTCCACTGACTAAAGGAACATGATTCTCCAAAGCTGTCTTTAATTTAAGCACCTCAGTGAGGAGATTAGGTATAATCAGAGCCTTATTAAATATACAAAGCCAATTACAATGGTGCCTCGTTATTCTGCACCATTACCTAACATTTGCCAATATGCAAAGCATAGAGGTATTTGAGCTAAAGTTGGAAAATTACTGCCAAATACTGACAATAATTTGGTCTCAGACATCAGTCATATTCAGCAGAGCGTGACTGCTGCCGTCGTCTTGCATTTCTTCAGCCAGTAACAGTGAACCATCTCTACCAGTCTGACTCGGGGAACATCTTCCTCCCAGTGTGAACGTCTGGCCATAAATCACACTGGGGAAAGAAAAAAAGTCAACATTTTTTCCCATCAGCCCAGATTTGCTGCTTCACTTTTTAGATCAAAAGTTGTTTGTGGCAGCAGAAGAAGCAGTGAAAGTCAAAGGATAAATTTATTAAGTCATGCACCAGTGCCCTCCTGCAGTTTGAATTGTACCTGGGAGCTACATAAACCAGAAATCAGGGTCAAGGGATTGGGTGTGCACACCCACAAAAGGAAGGGTTTTTGAAGAAAAGGAAGCCTATGACATGATGTGGTCTGACTTCCATTTAGAGCTAGTTATTGTCAGGCTTCTAAAACAAGGATTCTAGACAGACTCCACTGAAATTGTCCAAAGTTTTTTCCCCCTGAAACGTGGCAGCAGCTGAGAGGCTGACCCTGCCCTTCTGTTTGGTGTCCTGGTGTTCTTGCAGAAGGCACTGGAGCTCACACAATGCAGCAAGTCCCTGGGGAAGAGCAGTGTGCCAGCATTGTACTAGCAAAGGAAAAGAGGCGATCAACATGAAAATGCTTTTAAGTGGAATTTTAGACCAATTCCTTCTCTTCCTTTCTTCAAAAGTCACATTGTGTGTAACTTTTTAAGAGGTTTGTTCTATTTATTTATTTACAGTTTTAAGGGACACGGGTATTCTCTGTGCTGGGGAATATACAGATGACAGGAATTTGTTGCAAAGTGGTGAACTTTTGACCTAGAGTGTGAGATCTGGTGATGGAGCATGTTTCCAAAGCAGGTTTATTGAGCATACACTTGTAATGACCCAGGGGAATGGAGAAAACAACATCCAGGGGAGATACGTGGGAGCAGAGAAGGATGGGAACTAGAGCTCATGGTCTCTTCTTCATACTCATCTTCTCAATGAGGTATTTGCACATGTAATTTCCTCTTACTCAAGGAAATGGCAAACTTCAGTGCCTCTGCATGTGTGAGTAAAGACTGCTGGACTGGAACTTTGTTTTTGAAATTACACTAAAATGCAGGTATTCATGAGTGCACCTTGATGGTGCTTTGAACCTCACAAGCCAGCAGGGAGCAAAGCAGCAGGTATGAGTGAGTGCTGGAGCTCAGTAGGTGTGTGCAATCTCACAAAGTCTTGAAGGAAATGGTTTGGTAAGGAGACACAGCACAACCCACTCATTCCTCCCATGACATTGTTCTGCTCCCGCTGATCCCACGGCTGCACTGGAACTTACTGTCCAGGGAGGAGGAGAAAGGGTGCTGGCACTCCTCATGCCATGGGAAGCATTCCCAGTGCTGTTAACATCACTGCAAAGGCCTGTTGCCACCATCTACTGATATTTGGCTGCTGAAAAGTGATTTTCATCACTTTGAGGTGACTCGAAAATACCTGCGTGTGAAGACACATTTGCACCCATGGCTCAACAAACTGGAAAAAACACTCTTAGGATTTTCTGTAAAATACATTTTGCTGCTGAGAATAAGCTGTTTTGTCCATCTGATGCTCCCTTTACCAACGTCACTTGTGCCAATATATCACTGGTGCTCCATTGTGAGTGTGGCTGCTGGGCTGCCTCTGGCCAGGCACACGCAGTGCCTCAGTTTCTCTGGCTGCTGCCTGACCTTGGGCAAGTAACAAAGCACTTACTCCCTGTGTACCTCACTTCCTTATCTTTCAAACAGAGGTGGAGGTGACTGAGATGGTAATAGCACTTCTCTGCCTTGCAGCAGCGCTGAGAAGATAATTCATTAGTGAGACACCCACCTATCTGCTGTGCTGTGGGCTGTGTAGATAAATAAGCAGATGTGAGTTCATTCTGACTGTGCAAGAAGACAAAAAGCAACCCATACAGAAAAGTGGGTCTGTATCCCTTGTTAACTCAGAGAAGAAAAAAATAAAATAAGAGATGGTGATTTTCTCTCTCTGTATTTATCCTTGCCACATGACTGTGAGCCATTTCAGTGCTCGAGAAAGTATGGATTAGCATCACTGATGTCAGCCCCAGCGCTGTGTGCAGGCTTCCCGATAACCCTCCCGGGATCTCCAGCACCCTGCACTTGTCCTAGCAAATCCTGCACTGAAGCCTCTTGAGCAAGATAGTTTACTGTGTAATGTGCACAAATTACAAGCAATAACCAGCCCTTCTGACGGATTTTGCACCCAGGAAAAGCAGACTGTGAGACAGCAAGTTATTTTAACAAACTATAATGCAGCATTACAAGCTGGCCAAGGAAGAATTTTGGTATAAAGCAGGTATTTCTGTTTTCCTGGCAGCTCTATGACATACATGAATTTGTTTTCTTCTATGAGCTGCATGCTGTCCATCTGAGTCAGACAAGTTGTCTCACACAAGCCAAAAGGATTTGCTGCATGAGACCTCTGTGAATTAGAAGACAGTTGGAAAAACAAAGTCTAGGAGAACAGGTTTCAAGGAGCCAAAATTTTCAAGTCCCAGCTGTGGCATAATTAGCATTAAATTTTGTAGCTGTCATGTGGCAAAGTAACCAGAAAATCAAATACAGAGGTAGCAGATGATTGGCATTTAAGATACAGCATTTACTTGCAATACCTACAGTCACTGTTGCTCTAAGGATATTGGAAAGCTGTGGGAATGTCACATCATTCAGCAGCATTTCCAAAAGGAAGAGGAGGAATTATACAGCTGCCTTCACAAAGGAGAAAACTCCACAATTTTAGGTATCCAGTGACACAACTTGCACAAAGGAGAGCTTCTCTTACACAAAAGAGAGATTTTAGGCTGTTGTCAGGCTTCTTTAATATCCTTGCAGACTTTATCCAATTATAAGTAAGTGGTGTTTTTAATCTTCAAAGCATTTTGTAAACCTTACCTAATTAATCTTCACAACACCTCTATGTGGCAGGTAAGCATTGATTAAGTAGTTTTGATTCATAATTAATCACCAGCTAATAATTTAAATAATCCAGTTTGGAAAACCTAAATAAAAAAAATTAGATTGTTCCCTCTTTGCCAAAACAAGGAGACAAACCATTATTGTTTAATCCAATGATGTCTCCTTCCATTAGGTTGGGGTTTGGAGTATCAACAAGTTTGATTGATTGAACACTATGGTTCTTCATAATTGCACAAAGAAATCAAGCTTGATTGTTCTTGTCACTTGGGTATTGCTGAAATTATGCTGTTAAAAATAAGTAGCACCATATGTGAGAAATGCATTGTTTTATTTGGATGGAGATGGAAGGCTTTTTGGTGTGCTGCTGGTTGGCAGTTAAAGCATTGTGATTTTGCATCTGTTATCCGCTCTAAACTTTACTTTGTCTTATTTTTTTTCTGTATTTCTTTGTAGTAAGTTAAAGTAAATAAAATTTTTTATTTCAATCTGGGGCCAAACTCCACAGAAACCAGTTTACGTCAGGAATATCTGTGGCAGTAATTAAACTGGTGCCTGTCTTGTGTTTTAAGCACATGCCTCTGAACAATAGAGGCTGTAATTGTAGTTTCTGCAGAAGGCTTTTTGTATATCTGAAAAACAAACAAGAAAAACAAAGCCTCTTCATACCTACCATTATGATTTGGAATATTCACGTATGTGTGCGAGAAAGAGAATTACCAATGAAATAATATCTTGAAAGTGTCACTTGCTTTTAAATTTATAGAACAATTGCAAATCAAAGTGGGGTTAGATTCAGAGCAAAGCAAAAATTGAAACAAAACTGTAAATTAATAGTATGCAGCTGAGATATCGTGTGTTTTTATTGTGAGTATAAAATGCTCTACAACAGGTTAAAGAGAAGGGAATTAAACTCAGTATACGAAAAAGTAAATCTCCTCCTTCTCCAGGGGCTGAAATATTAAGCATCATAGGCAGGTTAGATTTGAAATGCTTTAACATGACCTTGTTTTATATGCCAAAGATTAGCATTTAAGCCTATTTTTCAGCCTAGTATATATATATATATATATATATAAAAGTAAATTTGTATTGTTGAAAATGCAACTGTTGAGAAAACACCAACCCTTACTGCATAACATGTTCTGCTTGCACATATACAGTTGTTTGTGCATTTAGAGCACATACAGATTTGGAGATGGTTTTACTCATTTAGAGGATCAAATTTCTGAAGAAGGGCACTGGAAGTAATATTGAAATATTACAAACAAGCAGGTATTACTGAGCGTTTCCCAAACAGGGTGTGGCATCCATAACTGAGCTGTAGAAAAGCTTGCTACAGAATTGTGTGTACCAAAAATCACAGTCATGGGACTGGCTTATGGGAAAGAAATGACTTTAAAGTTTTATGCAACCCATGTCTGAATCCAGAAGTCCCTGAACCAAGGCTTGCTGGAGATTGTTAACGTTCAAGGAGGAAATTATACCCCATTCCTTCAGTTCCCTCTAGAAAAACACATTCAGCTGCTGGTAAGGACAATCACCTGGGACGAGCAGAGCTCTCTGGTGGGGCAAGAGGTGACTGGAGACTACTGCCATTCCTGTCAACAGGGCTGCAGGAAAGAGTGCACCAAGGTAAGGGACTGCCTTAAGACTGGGAGGAAACCAAGAGTAAAGCAGTGGCTGTTCTGAGAGGCTGAGCTTGAGCTAAGAGGATCTGGTGCTGTGCACGCAAATGTTGCCACCTTGGCAGTGGGTGTGCAGTGGTTTTTTGTGGTCAGTGAGGTAACATTCCCATTAATCTCTCCACTCAGGGAATATGGTGCCGTAAATCCTCTGTTTCAGAGTACAAGTGTTTGATAGTGGCAGCTGTTCCACTAGTGATTCTGCTGTTAATCCCTTTCTTTTTAGTTTATCATTTGTTGTGTGCAAATGGCTACTCAAGGCTGAAAATATTAGCATTATTTGAGAAGAAATGAAGCTGACTTGTGTGTGTGGTATCAGGAGTATTATTGCTGGCTCCAGAACCAATTACTATTTGCATAATCAAATTCTTAATTGATGTTTTCCTTAAAGTTGCAGAGTCTGATCCATGCTTTTTTACCCCCATGTGAATGAGGGGAAGAAGTGCATTTCCAGCCTTATTTCTGGCTTTATTGTGAGCCTGGTGTGGCATTTGGATTTGCATTACAGGCAGCAGCATGCACTGCTTTGCTGTAATCCACAGATTGATCTTTTATCTGACTGTGAAGCAGATCTTCAATAACATTAGTGTCTGATGTTCTCTCACATTTCTTTTTAGTGTTTATGCCTCTCATGGGGCTTTCCCATATGTATGTGTGCATACAGATACAATATACCCTGTATTATTTTAATTCAGAGGCTGGAATGTCTGTAATTGATGCACGTTTTTCCCATATTGGCTGGTAAATACTCCTCTGTATTTTTAATTGATTCTCTGTTGAGCTTTAATTTTTTTTATCACCTTTGGTCTTCTGAAGGTCATTTTACTACTAGTTCTGGCCATGTCTGTGCATTCTTTCTCACTCCTTAGTACATTGCCTTAATCTAGGTAAAAGATTCCTTATGCTTCCTTCCTTTAACATTTTTGCCTTTCACAGAGAAATGGGCAGTTCTTGAAGGACAGTCTGTTGTTTGTGGTCTGTAGACAGCATCCTCAACACCTGGGGATCCAAAATTTACAAGTTTGTGTTGCTTTTCTACTAGGATATGGTTTTAGATGTGGAAGTGGCTGTGGCCAAGAGAGCATGCCCAGGATCTGGTAATTTGCTGTGCCTCCTTCGGGAGAACAGGGGGGAAAGGCAAGGAAGAAATAGAGGCAGGAAGGTCAGGTTCATTTGTTACCTTTCCCATCCCCAAGAAATTCAGCAGCCAAAGCCTAAGTTGGAAAGCTGTTTCAATCAAAACCATTTTGCCACTGGAGGAATAAGTTTATGTACAACAGTTGGATTCAAGGTGTAGAGAGTTCAGGAATACAATTAATATTTTCACTTTGTTTGACATAAAAGCTTTTGGGTTTTTCGTCTGCCCTTTTTTTTTTTTTTCCTTAGTAGCTTTTGGGTTATTCTTCTGTCTTTTAGTCCTTTGTTATTCAGTTTTTTATTAAATTAGTGCATAAGAAGCAGTTCCTTAAGAGCTGTTACTCGTTCTTCATTGTGAAGTTTGTTGTTGCTCTCAGCTGTGACACGGTTGTAGTCTGGGGCTCTCACATCTTTATATGACCTGGTTCTCCTCTCTGTTGAAGAAGATACTTCCTATGGTTATGAAATTACATGCTGATGGGGCCGCATATTTATTGTGGAGAGGTTTTTTGTGACAAGATTCATAACACAGGCACTGAGAGCCTGTCTGGAGGAGTCAGCTACCCCTGCCAGGAACCACAGCCTGTTCTGGGAGCTCACCTCCCTCATGTGCCCCCAGTATGTGCCACTTGTCCTCCTGCAATTCTCTCCCACATGGGGCAGGATCTCTAAATTTCCATTAGGGTTTAAATCCCTCAGCTCAATTGGGTGACAAGAATCCTTACCCACCAACACTTTGAATTAAGAAGTTAATCTCATCCGTTGATAAGCAGCTAATTGTATCAGGCCAGTATCAACAGGGTATTACCAGTCATGTATTTTACAAGGTGCTGCAGTAATGTACTTTTTAATTCTCAGCCGTATTGTCAGCCTTTATATATATATTTTTCTCTTCTATCTGTTCAAGGCTTTGTCTTTGACTTGTTTAATTAAAATCAGCTCACTCCAGCCAGACTGGAATGTCCAATAATAACTGCTTATTAAGGAGTGAAAGCTGTGCAGTTATTAATTTAAATTATTTTGTTCTAGAGGTTTTGCTCAAATTAAATGGAAAACCAAATTAAACAATGATTTAATTAAGTGGAAGAGATAGAATGTAGAGGCAGATTTAGAAGGTGAAGATCTAAAAGCAGCATATTCCTCTAGTTGTGACATCTAACAGATGTAATCCTTCATCAGCATGGCAAAGCAGAGATTTACTGTCATTCAGAGGATAATGAAGAAACCAATGGCTAGAATTATGTTACAAGATAAGAAACTAAACTAATGAATATAGCTCCATAAACTTGAATAAAAAACTCCAGAGAAGAGAGTAAAAGAAACAAAGCATGTATTGTTGGAAAGAAATCTGATATAGTCAAGCATTGCTACATGCTCAAAAATTCTGAAATAAAATGACAAATGAAATGATATTATAGAACATATATAGACTTATGGAGCAACTTGTAAAAATATACTTCACAATGCATTGGTATATTCAAGGATGACCTGCCATGAAATTAATATTTCAATAGTAATTCTGCCAATTTCTTCATGTTAATTGAATTTATGGTCTGTGTATGCAGTGAGTTAGAAATCCCACAGAAGTAACAGCTATCTCTTAACATTTCATTAAATGTTAGATTATTAAGAGATACTTCTATTGTGATGAGCTCACAGGTTCATTTTGAATGGATATAAATCACATTTTGATAATTTTGAGAGGGTTCTCCAGCTCAGGTAGCATCACCTGATACCAAACTTCCTGGCACTCTAGTTTGAATATTTCATCTTTAAAGTAGTTTAGGGCAATTAGTTTATTATTTTCAGAATAATTTTATTTCACTATATTCTTGAAATTATTCTAACCTCCTGCAGCTGGGCTATCTGAGGTGGCAATGACTTTAGTTAGGGGCTCAAGTTGCTCTGGCAACAATGATTGCAAGTTAAACGTTTTTGTCATACATATTAAACACACATAAAAACAGATAATTATTGTTTTGTCTCTTATAGAGTGTAGTCTTATGTGGTGGAGGGTTTTTTGCTCTAGAAAGCCATTAGCATACTTATGAGACTAAAGAATACAAGAAATGATAATAGCAGAAAAAGACGCAAATTTAGTTTTCTTTTTGTATCACTGAAGACCACTTTAAATACTACTTTTTTCTGATTTTTCTCTTCTGATTTAGTATGAATAACGTATTCCTAACTCACAATAAATTATAGGGGGAAAGAGCCAGGTTGTAGAATCCATTCTTAAAGCAGTACAGTTGCTTGGAAAAAATGCAACTTCTGGTGACATATATGGATTATTAAATATCTCTCTTCAGAGTTGGTTATATATATATATTTATATATATATATATATAAATGCTTGGGTTTATATTTCACAGAATCAACTAGGTTGGAAAAGACCTCTGAGATCATTGAGCCCAACCTATGACGCAACACCACCTTTTCAAGTAGACCATGGCACTGAGTGCCACATCCAGTCTCTTCTTAAACACCTCCATGGATGGTGAATCCACCTCTTCCCTGGGCAGCCCATTCCAATGTCTGATCACTCTCTCTGTAGAGAACTTCTTCCTAATGTCTAACCTAAACCTCCCCTGACACAGCTTGAGACTGCCCTCTTGTCCTACTCCAGGTTGCCTGCGAGAAGAGACCGACCCTCACCTGGCTACAACCTCCTTTCAGGTAATCGTAGACAGTTATAAGGAGTCCCTTGAGCCTCCTCTTCTCCAGACTGAACAACCACAACCCCAACTCCCTCAGCCGCTCCTCACAGGATTTGGGCTATGAAATTTAAATATTGTCTAGTCCATTTGAATATTGTTTAGTCCACAGGGTTTCCAGCCTCTGACTAATGCCCTTGGATATAACAGTACTACTATTGTTGTTGGATTTATTGTTGTTGTTGTCATTGTCATTATCATCATTATCATCACTGTTAGAGTGGTTTCGCCACTACCACTCACCTATCCCCATTGCAGTCTACTGGTTATGAGAGTACAGAGATGGATGGAGAGGAAAGCTATATCAAAGGGCCTATTCAGGTTCCCCAGGGTTAGTGCTCAGGTCTTACTGACTTCGATGCACCTGGTTGGCATTTCCGCGGGCCTGCTGTGGATGACGAAGCGGTACCATGCTGGGGGCAGGGAGTGGTCACACACCAGCTCCTGAACTGCTGTTCTCTGCAGCTCCAGGGAGTCGAAGGAGGTGCTGCGGTTGGGATTGTGCAGGATCCGGTGTCCTTCCGGCAAGCACTCGGGAGCTGCAAGGGGTGGGGAAGGGCAATGGTTAAACAGGTAACTCATTTGCATACTGTTCATAGACACTTAAGGAGAGCTAAATCCTTTTATGCTTGGATTCACCTTAGGAAAGGGCTGATTTTCAAGGCAAGCGCTAGGAAAAATCAAATTCAAAATTAAATGTATAAAATTGCAAACTAAGATTTTAATTATCTAGTGTGGGAGTACAAGATAGCTACAAGACATGGAAAAGAAACTTTCAGAAGTGGACTTACAGAGACGGAGAGACAGAGGACAAAGCAGAGACTGTGGAGCTCCAGACGTTTATGGCAGAAGCTTAAGGGCAATACTGTACTCAGGACTTTTCTTGATCTCTAGGACTGTTTCACCAGTACAGAATTGTTCTTAGAAAGCTGTAACCTCCCCCTTTTTACGGTTTTCCCCATGGTTGTTTCCCCACGTGCACCCCTCAGGTTGGTGTCCAACATGGCGGATCCCTGGTTCCCCTCCATGTTGTCTTCTTCGCCCTCATGGTTTCCTGCCTTTGCCCTGAACCCTGTCTCCCTATAGGTCCATTTTCCTGCCTTTGGTGAGTTGCCTCCGATTGGTTGTTTGGTTGCCTGGTTACAGACTCCGCCCCCTGTTCTATCCAATCATGTCCCAGTTCCAGAACCTTCCCTCAGGACCCTATAAAAGCCCAGCCCAGTGCAGGAAACGCCTTTTGTGCCGTCACCCTCAGCCTGCTGTGGTGTCGTGTACGGAAGGCCCTCAATCAGCAGCTCGTCAATCTAGATTTTCATCATATCTTTATCAAGACCGGAAACCTTAACCTTTTAACATGATTTCAGCCTACTTTTAGTGATTAACAGAGTCACTCCTCCTCAGAAATCAAGCAATGTTTTGAGGTTCCAAAGCCCTGTGACCTTTGAAAATATATGGAGTTTTATTTTTAATTTAATTATTAATTTAGTTTGTTATATGCATGAGCATTCTAATTACGATATAAATTGATGCTCAAGCATAAAAGTGCACTTCACACACTTTTAAATATGTTTTTAGAAGAATGAGAACAAGAAATGCTAAAAAGGGAAAAAAGTAGTGTAAAAAGAAACAGTGCAAGGTTTTTAGAAATAAGCTCAAGTTAGGCTTGCAAATATTCAAGCCACAGGTCAGACTCAAGGTATAAAGCCAAAGACATCAGAGCTTCTGTGTGTGCATCTCAAAGTCTGAATCAAACTTGCTGCCCCTTGACATGTGTTTGTTTACTCGCCTGCCCTGTTTATTTTCATGCATCTCTTGATTTTCTTACAGAATATTCAGTTATTTTCTTATCACCTAATAAAAAGAAGCCTCACAATGATTCTTTTAGAAGTTGTTAATCTTCAAAGAGCTGATCACGTAGAAAAAAAGGCCTTTTCTTGGTTATCTGAGGCATTTCTTGATGAGGCCAAGTCTGTTCTCACTGTGTCAGCACTGCAGAGGGTCACGGGAGGAGCCCGAGGTGGAGCTGCTCTGCCTCGGCAACAGAAGGCTCAGCTAATTTCTTGCTGCAGTAATCTTTAATTGCTAATGATGATGTAAGAGGCAGAGGCCACGTCGCAGGAATTGCACAGCCTGGCAGTGAGCAAAATCCCTCTTTTTACTGTAAATAGAGCTTATGTGACAGCATTGATGGAGAATAAGACCCCTCCCCATAAGATAATTTTTCAAATGTCACTTTTCCGATTGTGATTCTGCTTTAATATTATGCCAGTGGCACTCTGAAACTCATTTATCATTTTTATTTTATTGACAAGATACTCAGAAGGTCAAAGTAAATCCATTTATGGTACTATTTTTAAAGATTATTTTGATTGTGCCACAGGCAAGGCAATGGTTTACAAGACAAATGGGGACAAAATGTAGCGTAACAGAGCCTTTATTGCAATTTTCAGGGAACTAAACTGTCAAAGCCATGGCAATTCCAATGCAAAATTTCACTGAATTAATACAATTGCCTTTTTAAATAAAAAAGAAATGCCCTAAGCTTTTCTTTTCTGTAGGTAAGAGCCATTTTAGAGAGGGAACACTTGGAAATATCGCACCTCTAATTAAATCTAGGATCTGATTCCCTCCCTCAGAAGTTCTTTCTGGGGACCTCATGGAGACTGTCCTTTGCTAATTCCAACCCAAGGGAAGAAGTGACATTTCAGCAGACCAACTATCCTACACAAATGAAAAGTTTACTCTATATTTAAAAACGCTTAAAAAATGCAGACCCTCGCTGACCCCTTCAATATCACTCAGTGCTTCAGGAGCATTAATGGGAACAGAATCTTGGTTTGTGATGCCTTTTGCTTGCCTGAATTTGCTCTTTTCTGAACAAAAGACAAAGGAGTCTAAAGGCAAACAGCTTTTTGCACAGTATTGCCGTGGGAATCCTGCAGAAATTTTGTAACATAATTAATTGCGTTCACTTTCTCAATAATAATAATAATATCATCATCAAATAGTGCCTCTGAATGTAATTAATAGCCTTCTGCTCAATATGTATTAGTTATAATCCAGATTCACACCACATGTTGTGGCCTTACCAGTGATTAACTACTCTGTCTAAACAATGCAAATATATTAGACGCTGACACACGGCTAATTACTTTCCACCCATTGCATAGATTTGAGGTCGTTTAGAAAGTGCTGTTTCTCATATTAAATGAACACTGCCCATAGCACTGGCAAAGGGCAGGGAGGGACTTTGAGGAGTCTGGGGAGGCAGCTGAGGTCCCTAAGGAGAGAGGTGTTCACCCATTAAATTTAACAGGATTTGGGACTAGAACCATGCGTCCAGTCCCTAAGGAGCATACATGGCTCGAACAGCCAGCCCACTAAAGGCCCATTTCACCCTGTATCAGCTGTCAGAGCGTGTTTATGTACCTGTGACTGGGTTTAGTTATGCTTGCAGGCTGTCATCCAGGAGGCAGCAAGGCGCATTGATCCGCTGTCAGCTCCCCTGGAGTCAGCCTGACAGATTTTGTTCTCTCCCTGATGCAGATCACTCCGAAGCACACGGAGCCGATGGCACTGTGCTGGCACAGAGCAGGAGGGAGCATGAGCAAAACCTCACCCAGGCTTTGCAGCAAGCCATGAGCAAAACAACCCCTCAATTACTGAGTTTCCCTTATAAAATGGTGCTTATTATGGCCCTATGACAGAATGATTGGAAACTTTAACATGCAAATTGCAGGCCATGGTAGAAATTAATTACCACTGGCTTTCCTGCAGAAATAAGTGAATCACTGTAATCAGACTACATTATAAAAATGTTATTTAAAAACAACAAGAAGACACAGCTAAGCCCTGTTGGTTGTTCACCTGAGAGGGGCCCAACTGTACTTTATGGTGGCTGCAGCTACACTAATCAGAAAAAGCCTTCCTGTTAATTTTTAATTCACGACAAAGTCAGGTGCAGATGTCAAGCTTGTGTACAGTGATGAAGTTCTCAATATCTTAATCGTCACCCCTGTTTTGGGGAACGATAAAAGTCCACATCCCTGGAGTCACTGCTACTCTGTGGTATGCAGACTGGGTTGTCTTTAAAAGGAAAGATTTATTTCTTTACCTAAGAGAAACTTGTAAGTTTGATTCAAACAATGAATGAAACAAATGAAACAAATGGTGGCTTTTCCGGGAGCTGGTCATTATGACCATTCATGCTTCCTTCAGGAATTAATTAAACTGTACAGTGAGATTTTGTGGTTCTCAGTACAGAGTTGTTGGAATTAAATGCTGGGTGGTAGCTGGTGCTTTAATGTCCTGCAAAGAGCTGCTTCTTGAACCACCACTACCCTCGATATAGGCAGGGTGCTGTTGCTAAGACAAAAGGATGATTTGCTTTGCTAGACTTAAAAGTCTTTTTTTTTTTATAAACATAAGAATTTTGCAGAAGCAACTTGTGACAAAGAGACACTGAGTTGCTCTTTTTTTGACACAAAAAGCAAACAAATAATGATACCTGTTGCAGCTGCTAAGTGAAAACAGCATCTGAGTAACTCTGGTGACATGATAAAGCAAGTCCTGTGGGGAAAAGCCTGTCTCCATTGAAGCCCTAAGGAATCTTGCTGTTAATGCCTGGAGGTTGACATTCACACAAAGTTAATGTGTGGGAAATGAGGGGCAGCCTGTGGGCTTGCTGGAAAGAGGACAACCTCCTGCAGAAGGCAGAAGCATCCAGAAATACCCAGTGAAAAATGAGCAGAAAGTGACTATCTGACCTGTTGTTTCACACTGAAATGCTGCTGTGGACATGGGGTTTGGCTCTCAGCTAAAGAAACATCGATGTGACCATGGCTGGAGGAGGATATACACATCTGCAGGTCCTGGGGACAGCAGCCTGGGAGCCCAGTCTTGGTGTGCTGATCAGTATCAGGCAGCCCTGAGGCTCCACAGGGCTATACCAGGGACCAGCCACACCAGAGTCCCGAAAGGTGTTTTTAGGACATTGTTCTGGGATGCCCTCAGCACTGACTCACACCTTAAACATCTGCTGGCTGCAGCTTACTTCAAGCAGGTTGGTAGCTGGGTGGTCTGTAAGCAGCTGAGCCACCTGTGCACTTCTTGGACAGAGGTGTTGGTGGAAAAGATGCTGCTGTGGGACCACCAAGCATTTGCTGAGGGTCTGTCCATCCTGGCTAGTGCACGTGGCCATGGGAGGAAGCACCAGACATATCAGGGAGGAAGGCAGGAAAATTAGAGTGGCAAGCTGAAAAATTGGAAGAAAATAGTTTGCTAAACCTTTGCTTTTATTCCTAAAGAAAGGTGAGTACAAGTGTGATAGAGCTTTACCTGTCACTTTTGCTCCCAGTAAATATCAGTGGCTTACATGGAGGAAGGTTTAGAAAACTGTGAGATTTTGTTTGTTTGCTTTGAATAGCGGCTGCAAATCAAATAATACCAATAGGTGATGGCAGATGGAAAACTCTGAAAGAAATATAGTCCACAAGCCTGAGGTGCATGTTTGCTTTGGGCAGAGTGGTGCCAGCCTTTATATGTTTATAAAGGGCATTCTAAAGCCTTGTGAAATAACTGGCAGATCACAAAATAATTTTTATGTGGAGGGTGAATGAAAACACAGTGACAGATCCAGATAAAACCAACCAAGAGCACCCTTTGGCGATGGGCTGTAATTGTTCTGTGGCCAGGAAAGATGTGTTCCCAAACACAGATTTCTTTCTTGCCATTATCTCCTGCATCGTAGGAACCCATCTGGGGCTTTCCCCCAAAACTTCAGTCTGGACTGGGAAGTGAGGCTGCACAACAGCTTTCACATGGCTTTGCTTTAAGGCAGAGCGGGGAGGTGCTGGGGAGATCGTAAATATATTTGACAACATACATTTAGGTATATGTAGATATGCATATCTGTGTATGAATATATATATATATGTTTCAAATTATATGTGAGAGTACTCGTGTTTTTGACATTTGTATGACATACAGTGAATTTTTCAAGTCCCTCCCTCCCTGTTCAGATTTTCAGATATCCGCTTTTTGTTTCCTACAGTCCATAGTGGAACAAAGCATTTTCCAGAGTGTTTGACTTTCTCTTCATGGGAAAATTATGGAAGATTTTAATTTGGAAATATCAGTCCGAAATGCCGAGGCTATTAAACTGTAACTCCAATTAATTGCAGACAAATGATGTGTTCACTCTCTTCTCTTTGTGCTTTAGAGAAAGGAAACCTTTTCATCACCAGACACTTCCATGCCCAGGGGCTGCATTTCACTGGTGCAGCAAAGCTCAGGTGAAACCCTGGGAAGCTTTCAGCTTGTCAGTGCCATATTATGATTTACCATACATTGAAATAGAGTTTGGGTGGAAAAGAAAAGCAGATGTTGGGAAAGGGAAAGTCTTTCCAAGCTCTAATGGATGTGTTCAAAACATCAGTAGAAGCCAAAGATCTGACAGCATTTAGAAATTCCTTTTGGTGGATGCAAGTTCCAGGTGAACAACTGTTTATTAATAGATAAGGCATTTGTATCTATGAAACATCTGACAGTTTATTAAAGGCAAAAGTTCCTTCTTATTTCACCAGTACTTACTAAGACTTTAATGCAAGTAATCTGCCTGCTGATGACAAAAAATTAATTCCTAGCAATATTTAAAGGCAGAAATTTTTTGTGAACGTAACAGTGATCACTGAATTAAGATGCTTGAACCATGTATGCTCCTCTGGTAGATAAAATGTAATAATTTTATAAAAAAATCTCTAATAGCTAATAAATAAAACTATTTTCAAAGAATTCAGAAGCAGAAAAACCTCCTGTTGAACTGAAATGATAAGAAATCCCTTCATATAAACACTACACACTCATAACAGCCAGGTCTTGAAAAAGTCATAAAGCATTCATAAGGCAAAATTGATAGAGATAAATGAACCATTGTGCAAAATGAATGTAATTATAGAAAAATTGACCCAGGAAGAGCCTTGGCACCTGCTGAAAAGAATTAGACATGTTTAAGACATGTTATTTGCACTGACTAACAGAGAGAATTTAGAAGAACTAAAACCAAGCCAAGCAGGAACATGATTTTCTGGGATTCTGCTGCTTAAGAGTTCCCCTTAGAAGCTTTTAAAAACAAGTATCTTCTTGTAACCCGAGGATCTCAACATGCAATTAAAGACTCTTTACCATGCCTGCCTTACAGAGTAAACTCTTCTTTCAAGACAGTCTTTAGACTGTTCCACTCTAGGGATCCACTGTGTTTGGAAACAAAACATAGCATGTATACATCCTTCTGCAGTGCCTGAGAGTGGTCTGAGTACCAATGACAGTGGCAACAATGTGGGAAGAGATCTCTTTCCTTCTTCCCTCAGACCCATGGATCCTCTGTTCTACATCCTTGATATTTATGGTATATGGAACGGAAACCCTTACTAGAGTTTGCTCCTGACAGCATTACTGAGTTTGTTGCCTATTTCTTAGGGAATTCTGTTCTTCTGCATGAAGGTAACAGCATCGAGCCCTAATGGAAAGTATAGTAGAAAAAAACCCCTCCTACAATCTGAAGATGTTGTCTTTATGATGCATCTGATTTTGATTTGTCTGGGAACAAGGTCACATCATCCTGGGTTTCTATGAAGTAAGCCAATATACTATTGACAAATCAAAGGCCATCATTCAGTTCCAAAGGAAACATATATTTATTCATGTTGGTATCTCTTATCTCAGCTTGCACTTCTATTTTTAACTTGTGGTTTAGTAAGGAGGAATTGATTATGTGAAACTTTTCTTCTAGTCTGTGTATCCCCTGAATACTTTGCAGCATAATGAGCTCACACAGAGATGCAGAAACAGGCAGACAAGCACTTTGCACAAGGCAAGAAGACGTGTAAAGAAGGGCTGACAAAATAGGTGAAAACAAGGGGTCCCTGTGAGAAGTCTGAGGAACTTCTGGGTGGTTTACTGTGGCGTTTGGAACACTGCCACAGGAGATGGGATGAAAAGCACTTTCTTCAGTGCTCCATAATAGAAAGGATGAAGGAACCCTGTGTTTATTTTAAGGGACAAAGCATATGTGGCCAACTGATGTATGAGCCAAGAGGTTTCCAGCAGAAGATGAAGTCCTTTAAAATGTTTCAGTCTCCAGGACTCACTGTCTGGCATCTCTCATCCATGTGAAAATTTCTCATGAATAATGTGGTGGACACAACAGGGACAGCATACATCACATGGATAAAAAGCAATGGGCAGCTGTACAGGACAGGTGAATTTGGTACTTTGTGAAATATTGACTCATATTGAATGTGCCAGTTAGAAAAATCAACAAAGGCAAATCATGTCAGTAGCTGTATTCTATTTCACCAAGTCTCCTCCTTGCTCATTCTGGCTCAGCCTCAGACCCAAGCAGGCTGCGAATCTGAATATAGAAATCACTTACTATTGCTGTGTCAGAAAATAATTAAAAAACACATACATTTCCTCAAGTTATCTCTAAGTTAATGATGATGCCTTTAAGGACTTCTGAGCAATCCATAAAAAGAAAATTATAATCATTGTTATTGATTGGTCTGTTTTGCTCTCATCCCTTAGAATGAAAAAGTGAAACCAAATGAAAAGGCTCTTTCCTACCTCCTAATCTCAGTTGTACAGTCACAAATGTACCTTTCCTAAATAGCAGCAGCAAAAAACCCTCACATATTTTGATTTTAGAACCCACTGGGCTCTATTCAGATGGAAATTTGATTTCCATGGTTTACCGCTCTGAGAGCTGGAGCTGTTTCTATACCTCAACCACAACGCAGGCTAATTACAGTTTGCCAGCCACACATTTTTCCAGACTGCTCCCATGGCTAATGCTGAAATTTGGCCACATTTTCCTCCACTTCTTCAATATATTTCTGCATATGGATGATATTATGTTGGGCAAAGTGTCACCACTAACTTACAGTCAGTGCACCCAGGATGCAGCAGAGACTGGAGAACAGATAAGGGCACTCTGGCTGCAGGCAGCTTAGTGCTGCCAAATGCCAGCTCTGTGCGTGTGTCCTGGGTGTGATTTAGTTCCTAATGTATGCAGGGTGACGAGGCAATTTTTCCTGCTATTGTTTTGCTATTCCTCATCGCTATTATTCATTCCATTCACTGGCACGACGGTGCTTTCGGCAGCCGCACACTCTTCACGTGTTTATAATGGGCTTTTCTGTCAGGGGTTTGACATTTAGGATGAATGGTTGGGTTTGCTCTTGCCTTTGGAGTAAGGCTTTATTCATTACTGTTCTGCAGTAATGTACATGGACATGCTCCACTTCCCAACTATTGCATAAACCTGGAAGGACCTTGCCACCTTCCTACTAAAATTTAGGTCTTTTTTGACCCCGTTCTTCACCCCCTGTCTGCTCTTCAGAACTTGGAGAGACTTGATACAAAACAGGCTCAGGCTCATAGCAGCTCCTGCTGTGGATGCAAAAAGCTCTTCTCATGCATTATAGCACTTTGGATGGATTTAAAAAATATTGAAATAAAAGGTCATGAGCTAGAAATAGCCGGCAGCCTGCCTGGCCAGTGTGATAAGATAAAGCTGTGTACTCCCAACCGTGGAAGTGCGACATTAAGCCTAATAGATTTCTAAAATCCAAATTTATCAGCAATCCTCGCTGTTTGTTTCTTCAGCACTGGAAAGACACAGTTTCTGTACATATAGTCATAATATCTTCAAAATTAAAATGCATCGTTACCTTTCTTCTGTAGAAACAGGATGGTCACAATTCCAGCCAGCAGTTTCCCTCAGCCATCGTGGTATTTCAGGGGAATCTCATATACCTGTGAGACTGTGTCTAGCGCCTGAGAGAAACCTATGGAAGCCCATTCATGCCATGTAAGAACAAGACTTTCAGTTGCTATATAAGAAAACCTTCAGATAAATGCATTTGCTATTTTCATTTAGTGGAATTTACTTCCCAATTCCCTGTTCTAACAGGCACTAATTTTCCTCTTTGTTTAGAGTTGTCTCTGCTATGGTTGCTCCACAGATCTCTGCTTTTTTACCAGTAGTAGCAGAAGAATCAATAAACATAGCAAGGTTTCAGGAACCTATAAGGCCATCAGCTATAAGCTGATTTTTGATGTAAAACAAAATTCAGTCCATCTGGTATCAGCTGAGTCTTCATCACATTTACAGCTGCTACCTGCACAAGCTCTTAGGATGCAATTACCGTAATAAGAAAAAACATCTCCGTAATTATATGTGTGTAAAGCAAAATGCTTTTGTGTGACCATCCAGCTAAAGCTGCAGGTACAGATATGCATGTTCACAGGGAACACGTGGGATTAGGGAGACACAGGAATAAATAGAAGACAATTGTTGCCCCATATGGTGCGTATTACAGGCAGATGTGTTTTGATCAGGATCATCAGTGCAGAAGGCAAACCGACTGATTTTTTCTCATTTACACTGAATTAACTTTGATCACAGTGTAGGTTTGTGTGCTTTAAAGCTTCTGGTTGCTTAAAAAAAATGTGCTAGGGAGGTTTGTGTCCTCAGAATATCTTCTGAGCCAGAAATGAGCTCTGTCCCTCAGTGGCTGGTCAGGTTGAGGGAGGCTTTCCCATGCAGGGATGGGTTAGGATGGGATAGGGATTTCCTCCACCACAGCCAGCATGGTGCTGGTGTTTTATACAGGGGGTGCAACACTGACAATTTCCAGTTCTTCATTAAAAAAAAAAGGGAAAAAAGGAAAAAAAAAAGAAAATCAGATTTTCAGATGGAGTATTTTCAGTGGGAACCACTCTCCTCAGATGCTGATAGCGCAGTACAGTTTCTCCTCACCAGATGAGATGAATCCTAGCAATTTTTTATTTCCATGGAGCCATTTCCATGCTGAGCTTTCAATTCTACTCTTCCACCTCCTTCTTGCCCAATAACAGTGAGAGTACACTTTTAGATTATAATATAAAACTATACTTTTTATTGAAAAACACGGTTTAAAAATAGCATTACTGAAGGAGGAAGCAACCAGTTCTTACTTCTTTTGCTAGGGAATAATTCAACGGAAACTTTTAAATGTGTATTCCCATCCATAGGTAAAACAAGGAGGTTACAGGCAGAAATACACTATTTCAGATTTTCTTCCGTCCTTCTGTTATCAAAACCAGACTCAATTTTGCATTCTTAGTTGGTAATTGGCTAACAGCTGTAATTTTCATCTTAAGAAGATAGGCTAGAAACCAGTATTCAGAAAAGCCCTACAATATGACAACTGATCAATTCTTCATTAGACTTGATGTGTTCAGTTTACCACAGTCATTTCTTTTGTAATTTGAGCTAAGAAAAAACAATCGGCAAAAATCTAGTCAAGCAATTTCAGATTGGAAAGCCATAACACAAATTAGTGCACAAAGAAACAGCAGGCAATCAATTTATCATTTGCTGCTTTATTCTTCAGCAATTTGCAGTCATTGCTGAGTTGCTTTTGAAACTGGTAAAATTTGATTATATGAAACCTGGTCAATGTCAGGCTTTGGTTACTTCTGTGTTGTGTTTTATGAGTTGCTTTATGACAAAAGGATGTAACCTCAAGCTATGCCAAGGGAGATCCAGGCTGGACATCAGGAAAAATTTATTCACTGAAATGGTTGGTAAGCATTGGAATAGACTGCCCAGAGAGGTGATGGAATCACAATAGCGGGAGGTGTTCAGAAATTGACTGGACATGGTACTCAGTGCCATGGATGGTGATTAGTCAAAGGTTGGGCTTGATCTTGGAGATCTTTTTCAACCTTAATGATTGTGTGATTTTGTGATTCTATTTTAGGAGTTGTTTAGAGAACAGAGGGTTTGTGTAGGTAGATCTGCCTGGCATCTACCAATACCCTGCACAAGCACACTAACAGCTAAAGCTTAGCATGGAAGGCCTGGCAGATCTGTTTCAGCTTTTTTCTACTATTAAGCCAGTACAGAGAAGGTTTAGTTACCACTTCAAATGCCACTTTAAAAGACACCCTGTGGACCTACATCTCCAAACAGTGCATGAGTCAGCTGTGGTCCCGTGTGCAGGAGTGACTATTGCCTCTCCTACAGTACCCTCTGTGTGGGAGCAATAGTACAGAAATATATGATGTTTTCAGCCCTGTGGTTTCGAGAGCACATCTATCAGCCCACTAATAAAAAGGGGGTTGCCTGTGATAGACTGAGAAGTGGTGATGCCACAAGCAGCTGTGCAGCCCCTACACCTGTTCACATTTATTCATAGGTGACCTCAAGAACACTTAGCCCTATTTAATCCCCCACAATGTTTGTCTTTCTGCATTTGGAAATGAGGATCCCATTAACCTTTTTTAGCCTTGATGTTGAATTGAGTTGCATAAATATTGTTTTCAAGTAGCAGATATGCTCAGAGAGGCACTGAAAGTGTTTGGAGCACAGGCTGCAGAATAGACCCAGCAGAAGAATAACACAAAGCATATAAACAGGTGAGGGGAGGAGGGTGGCTTAGGGGCATCTTCTGCTGGGTTTGAGCTTCATTCTTCCTGACTTGAAACCACGACAGCCACATGCTGAGCAGTGGCCTGAGCACTCTGTTATTCCATAGCAGATCCTCTCCCACTGAAGCCACACTCTTTTCTAGTTTTATTAACTATTCACTATAAATAAGAATATGCCAACTTTGCCAGCTGCCAATGCTGTTTCTCTTCCTTTAATTTCTCTTTGCCCTGATACATATTCAATTCAGTTTTATAAAAGGCATGATTTCATCAAGAAAATCTACAAATCTGATACCAAAATGTTCTGCTGCCTCATGATATCCCTGTGGAGTAGAGACCAGGAAACAGCATATTAAAACCAGTTTCTTTGTCCAACCTCAGTTTATTAGTTATAATGAGATGGAAAATACCTCTCTCTTTTTTTTTTTCCTTCCCCAGCTCTAGGATTTCTGATGGAAGCTCTTAGCTGTGGGAGAAGGTTTCGCAGATGAGATTGCTGAAGTAGGTGATACAGATGCAAAGTCTCTGTTGTCCCTCCTCCAGTCTCACTGGGGGAATTCAGGCATCTCCCTGCTCAGCTTCCTGGCCGTGGTGCTGCTGTCTTCCTGCCCATCTGGTCCATGTGCTGTGCAGCAAAGGAAATTGCTCCTCATGGGCTATCAAAGCTGAACTACTTTGGATAAGGGCATTTACTTGTTTTAGAGATGGGCCAGATACTTTATTCTGCACTGCAGTAGGGGTAAATGTCCTTACTGGACTTTCATCCCATGTTATTTAAGCAAACTTAACTTTTTGGCAGCAACTGCAACTCTCTGTGATGGTCTCTCAATTCTGTCAATGATCCTTTTGGGTCCCTTCCAACTCAGGACATTCTACTTTTACCCTACATATACTTTCAAACATGGTGTGAAAGAAAAGCCAGGGTCCAAATTTACTATGAAGATCTTTGCTAGGTATTCTTTAGCCTCTCATTCCTCCTCAGTCATGGCAGTGTAAAACTGTAGGCTAAAATCAGGTTTCATTTCATCCTCTCTATTAGTTGCTGAAATAAGTGTCTAGTGTAAAGGAAGGCACTCAAAGCTAAGTTATTCCTTACAGAACAGGTAGATTCAGGAGCATGGCTCAATATTAATAACAACTCAAAGGCTAAATCCCTGCAAAGTGGGGATCCAGTTAAAGTTTGCTCCTAGGGATCCGGCAAACACACTTTTAAACCACTGAATATCTTAATTCTAAAACAGCCTTCCAGCAGCACCACAAGGCCAGGATACACTTTGGGTTATTTTGCTGTAGCTGCAATTTTGAGGCTATTCCAGGGACATGCAGGCACAATGGAAAGCAGAGCTGGACAAACATGTGAAGACTTGAGGTATAAAAGGATTAACAAATGCTAATGTTCTACATTTTTCTGCTGCAATAATATAAGTACAGACAGCACCCAGAGCAAAGCAGAAAGGAAAAGATTGAATGTAGGAGGGACAGAAAGACATGGCTATAATGCTGTGCTGCCATAAATTTTGAAAAAGGCCACTGTAGAACAGATGTTACTAGCACATGGAAAATTTAGTAAGTAGATGATTTGCAATTCATTGGTCCAGTGAGGAAAAGTAACTTATTCTAAAATGAAATCTTTCCATTTTTCCAGAGAAATAGAATCTCTAAAATCACGCGGAATGATTGATAATATTGACATTCAGACTAAACTCCTCTTCAACCTAAAATTAAATATCTTGGAAACAGGAGGCATCGAGTCATTTCATTTGCAAAGACATTGTAAGGAAAAATTTCAACTTTCAGGAAAATATGCTTCTTTTTCTCCAGGCTAAACAGTTTGTCAGATTCAAAATGAAATGACAGCAGAACTTGCTGACATGGAGAAAAGTGTCGCCAATGTAATTTTAACCCTCTGTTTACTCAAAACATTCCCCTGAGGGTGCTCACAGCATTGGGTTTTCCTTATCTCCACTGCCTTCACTCACATGGACTGCTCTGTATGATGAGCTCTTGCATTTTATTCTTTTTATTCTGACTTTGGGACAGCTGAATCCAAAGCACAGGTCTCCAGCAAGACCCCCCATCACATTACAAGGTGGAAGTTTCACAGCTCCGAGGGTTCTGGCATCAGGAAGGTGATGCCTGCACACAGCATAAATACACAGAAGAATGAAGAATGCCTTGGCATGGCACTCATCCCAGCCCTGATTATCCTGGGTAAGGAGCACAGAGGCATCCTGGCATGAGCAATGCTGAAAAGAGGGTCAGCCTACTGGTTTTTTGTGATAACCCTTCTTATCTCTAAACTCTTCCTTCAGCATCTGCACGGGAGCATGAGGCAAGGAGACTGCTTCAGTCTCTTGACAGTCCTTCTGTAACAGAAATATTTCCCTGTCCTCTATCTCAAGCAAGGATGTCTAATTCTGATTTATCTCCCATACTGTAGTGTTCAGCCACATAAGTGAATGACTCCTCTAGATACTCTTCCAAAGCACTTTGTATCCATGTCTCCTGCAATATTTTTACATATTTCCTCAACAGCAAGACATAGTCTTCATCCATCCTGAGAGACACCCGCTCTTCCTCCAATTTTGTACCCTTTTAGGCTGCAACTCTTCTTCACCACAAAGCAAATTTGTGCATGTTGCCAGCAAATCTGACCTACCATGAAAGTCTCAGTCACCAGTGTGGATAATACGGGATAGGTCTGACTCACAGTGGCCATCCTGAACCACTCAATTTCTGTATTTGTCTCAGACTCATTTCTTGATATTTGTTACTTATTCATTATGACTCCCTGACCTCAGAGAGTACATCAAAGTTGAATATTTCTCTTTAATCAGGGACCAAAAAACATTAGCACTCTGATCATAGGATTGCAGCTTTCATATTTTCTTCTCAGACCTATCCTTGGAATGCGTCCCACCATTTAAAATCCTCTTCTAAGGTAGGAAAAATGACCTTTTCTCTTTCAAGGCAAACCTTTTCTCAGGATAGCCCAGAGACTTCATGGGTATATGCCAAGAATTACATAGATTTTTATACAGATTAAATCTCACTCACAATAGTAATTTGCAGTATTTTCACATTGCCAAAATCCTTTCAAAGATTTCTTAGAACAGCAGGTTATTTTGATTGCAATTCCACAAGAAATGGCAGTCCAACTCTTTGAAAAAGGCTCTGGAAATAGTTATTAAGGTAAATCTCCTTTCCCACGAGAAAAGGATGTAAACAACTGCGATGTGATCATATGTGCATGCATATGAAATGTGAGGAAAGGTTTGGTTTTGAGCCTTTTTATAAGACAGATGTATATATATGTATAATAACTAAAGTAAAAGTTGATGTTTTCCTGCCAGATCAAGCAGGAGTTGGTCCTATTAACAAACAATGTCAAGATTAAAGAGAATAAACAAACCAAGTAACCACTTCTTCTGGCTCAAATAAAATTAACACTACAGTTGATTTAACCCCTCTTTCACTGACAGGGGGAAAAAATCCCAATCTACAAGGCAAAACCTTGCTAGGAGGAGAAAGAGAGAAAAACACCCTGGGGAAAACAGACTGTCTGTCCCTGCTGGCCTGAGGTCTAACCTGAACCAGGAGCAAGGAACTACGGGACTCTTGGGTAATGCAAGAGAAAGTCATAGCAAATAGGGCAGGAAAGGACCAGGGAAGGTCACATAATACACCTGCATTCAACAACACACACCAGGGATTGCACAGTCACACATGGGATAACATTTGTGAACTTTGGAGATGCTGCAATTGCTTGGTCTGTGCTCTTAGAAGAGTGCATTGCTTTGATGCAGAACTCATCTCCCTGAGCAGCTTCCAGAAATTCTCTAAAAACTTTGCAAATTACTTTGCTCTGAGCCTCAGGTGCTGCCCTGGGGGAATATGTTTAGGTCCCTCTGAGGAGAGGGCTCCAAGCAGTCCCATGTTGCTCAGCAAGGGGGGCTTGTTCACACCCTTGTCTATTTAGGGCTTGGCATGGGTTTCACATGCTTGTTTTTCTCTCTTCCTGCTAACAACTTGCCCCCGAGTATTTGGATTCAGTAGAAAGCAAATAGACTGAGATACCATATGTTAATTCCAGTATGGGTTTTGGATGATAAAAGTGAAAAGTATAAGCTCTTTGCAAGATTATTGCATATAAATGGGTTAAGGCAATTGCATGGAGAACCTAGCTGAGAAGTAGCTTCACCCATTAAGATTTTATCTAAATGTTATGTTATGAAGGAAGAAAAAAGAAAAAGTAGAAGGCTGGGTAGCAAGATCAAACTACCTAAAAATCTAATCTCTGGTCATGCAGAGATTTGGAATGTTAAACTGTTTAGTATGTCTAAGGGATGCTTGGGCTGTGGTGGTGCATCAGAACAGTTAGTCTCTTGCTGGGGTGAATGTGAACATTTTGCTACTGCACATATTTCTCAAGCAAACAAATAGAAGTGGCAATGGAAAGGATGTCGCTCCTTGACACAGTTGTTCTCCTGACACTTCATACTATGAAATACACTCCAATTTCCCAACAGAACGAAACTGAAATTATGAAGAATAAGATTGACTGAAATGGATGACAGTGTTTAAAAAAATGTTAGCTAGTATTGATGTTTTGGAGAAAAAAAACCCACTCTGAGAATGCTGTCCCGAGAAGGTGATTGATACGGCTGCCATGGGGGCCCGTGTCGTGCTGGATAAGTCACTCCAGCCACGTCAGAGGTGATCATTACTTTTATGCTCCTTGTTTTCTGGGTGCCTGACTGACGACCCTGATATGCAGAAATATGAGGCACTTAAAGCTCAGCTGCTCCCAAAGTCTCAGTGTCAGAGCTGGCTGTGAGCTCCCTGATGAAAAATATCTCTGTTGGAAAATGTTGACTTGCCACAGCTGAGACTGTCACAGAGTGTGTTTTTCCATTGAAGTTTCCATTGTGTGATTTTTCGCATAGAATTGCTGGAGGGAAGAAAAGGAGAAAGCTTTGCACTTTAGAATAATCAAAGCACACAAGAAAGAGCAAAATGAGAGGCTTGGGCTCTGCTCTGGCTCTGCCCGAGCAAAACTTCCCAAATTAATGTCACTATCTCCTGGCCCAATAGCTATTAGGGGGTTGGGTTGGGGAGAAGGGGGAAGAAGAAGGAGATCTTTCTCACTTTCACTCTTTCTAAGTGCTTTTACTAAACATTTGAAAGGATTTTTGTTTCATTGCAGTGTGAAAGAGTGAAAAAAAAGTCTCTGTATTTTTCAAGGAAAGGAAGAGCAGCTCTGTGCCTGGCTCTGCTTTGGGTTCAGAGATCAGACACCTCAGCAGTTGGGACACTTTCAGCCCTATCTCCCTGTCTCTGCAACCATTAACTTGTTGCCTGTAGATGTTGTTGAAGACAGGATACACCAAACCTCACACTTGCCTCTTACTCACTAGACTAGTAACGCTGCAAGAGAAGAAAATCAACCCATGTGCTGCAATTGGCTCATAATAATCCACACCAGCTATTCCAAATCACCTAATTTTCCCCTTTTCTTGAGGAAGGATTTAATATTGCTAAGCCATGCACCCTTGGGGGTTTGGCTATTCTCTCTCCCACCTCCTTCTAGCTCCAAGTGTAGGGAGTTTTGTGGACATTGATCTCCCCAGACAAGGTCTCCCACCACTTAACTCATGGATAGCTTCCTCTGTGCTCGGGTCAGGCTGGTCTCCCTCTTTCTCTACCATCTGTGTATTTGGGGAATAGGCAACTGCTGCCTCCTCTGCTCGCATGAGAGAAGACCAAGCACAACTCCTTTCAATGCTCTCTAAGATAAGCCTATTTCTTTTTTGCTTTCCTTTCAGGTCACATTTCCAGGCCCCTTGTTATCATTGCTGCTCCCTTTCTGAACCACCTCTAATTCATCCAGCTTTATTTCAGTAGGATGATCAAAATTGGTCAAAGTACTCCAGCTGTGGCCTCTCAAATCCATGTGCATGAGTCTAAATGAGTTGCTGTGATTTATATGAACTACCTTCAGTAACAAATCTCATTCTTAATTTTTCCTAGTAACCCTGCAAGTTTTAAGTCATTAGGGACCTGATGGAAGGCAGACTGGCTGGTTTGTGGGTTCTCAGACCACCTTTTTTTTCACTTTTTATTATTAGGCACTGATTTTTTGCCTCTGATTTTGCCCTTTGGATCTCAAAGGTTCTTCATTAGTTTTTGAAGGCAACTTTTAATGATTGAAACAATGATTTGGCTTTTACTCAAAGTGGATTCAGCAATTACTGACTAGCTGGGTATGCCCATTTTTAGTTCTTTTTTTTTTGTGTGTGTGTGCTTTGTATTTCTATTAACATCTTGAGATTAACTGTGCTAAATATATGATTGTAATGAAATGTCTCCGAGAAGAATGAAGCAACAAAGACTTCTGTAATCCTGTGTCATTTGCAGTCCTTCCCTCTTAATGGACCTGCACTACTTTCCTTTGCCTTGATAACATTGATATCATTTGCCCTTCACCCCACAAAGGCTGTGAAAGTAAATTAATGACTGCAAATTAAGCACCCAGTTAATATAATGAAGTAGGAAAAAGCCTATCAGGAAATAAATGGCATCTCCAAGATGGGTTTAGCTACTTTGAGCAGTATGTGCATTAAAGCCACACGTTCACAGGTAAGAATGATATGAAATATTGGCTCACTGCTCTGTCATGGAGTGCCATCTGTCCTGGGCACTGAAGGCAGCACTGGTCCTTGAGGAAATCAGAGTGTGGTCATGCCACACAGACTGGATTATGGATTATTAGAGAATTTACGAGTAAGAGGAGCAAATTGCAGTGGTGCAAACAACTACAGCTTTGGGGTTTCCTGCTTTGTGAGTGATTCTCTTCGTGACTTTGTGTGTTGATAGATGGAAGGTGAAATATCTGCTCTGCCCCCAGTACTGGGTAACGCCCTGTCAGGTTCTTCAAGGCACTGAATGTTTCCTTCTCTTGGAATAAGTTAGATCTTTCACTCCTGTCTGGGACTGTAACTTGCATTTCTTACTGTTCCCTGCTTTTGTAGTTCCTTATCCATTATCCAGAATAGCACACTCTTAGTGATTACATACACTTGTAGAAATTTCTCCTGTTGTAGCGTCTGATGACTGTATGATTGTACCAGGCAGCCCTGCTGCTGTCTGGGAACACTTGGAAATGGTAACTGTGATTTGCACAAGTCTTTGTGAGCAGAAGCAATGATGTAAATTGTCAGTGGAATTTATTCTGCAGTGGAATCAGGCCTCAAGCCAAAATAGACCATGAAAATCTGAATGACATCATAAAGGTGACCAGCACGTCATCCTTGCCAGCTTTCTGTTCCCCCAACATATATCCTTGAGTTTGTTGGGGACCAAATTACACCCTGATGTGGTGTGAACCCCAGCAGTCTCTGCACCAAACGGCAGAAGTTTCTAAGGAGTGTTTATGGATCATTTCTTCCTTGGAGAGCACTACAGTGCTGATACCCTGGCTGCCCCATGGCTCATATGACCATCTGTTTTGTGATTTGTATCTTGTTCTACCAGGAGGGAACAAATTAAAGTAAACTATGTTGTCTTTGTAGCAACCAAGACTTCCTGCAATGGGGTATTCTTTCCTTGTGGCTTGCAGCAAAATTAAGACCTTATTTTCTGCTGAAGGGGTGTGAACAATCACCAGAGTGAGTCCAGACTTGACCTCGGTTTTCTCCCAGATAATTTTTTTTTCCTTCTGTTGTCCAATCTGGCTGCTGGGGATTTGACTCACAGGCTGTCATCTGACCTTTCTGCCCACGACTGTGGAATTAATTAAACAGGCTTCTCTCCATGCATGCTCACTAAACAGACTGTCCATTCCAGCACTAGTTAATGCAGTGTTCACATCAGTATTAACAGAAATTATCTGAATATGAGGCATGAAATTTTTGCACTCTGCCTGCTGTACAAGTCTGCTCATTGTGCATCCTTTCTGTGTCCTGTACATGTAGCCTTTTGTCTCCTGCGTCCTTTTGACTTAATTTTAGTTTGCCCTCTACTTTCACCTCCATTACTGTGTTATACATGGGCAGTTGGCTATGTGACTTCATCATATCAGCCTCCTCCCGCTGTTTTCCTTCAATCATCTCCAACCTTTCTCCACTGAACTGACAAAGGTACTTTCTCCCGTGCCATGGAAAACATGATCTAAAACAATATGACAGCGCTGGAGTTCTGCATGCATAATTTCAATAACGTCCCGTGTAACCAGTCACCTGGCTGGGCTCTTTTAATGAAATCACCCTTGTTATCAGCCTGTTTTCATTCAGTTCTCACAGAAGGATTGCTCACAGCATGAGTCATGCCAGACATTTCAGTATCTCTCTCAGGAAGACAGCAAAGATAATAAAAAGGTCTAAAAGCAACAAAATCTTTGGAAATACAACATTTAAGAGCAGTCATGCTGCTGATAACTTTCAGCCATTTCGCGGAACATTAAGGAAAATAACAACCAAACCCCAAAAGTAACATTTTGTTCATTAGAACTTTTATATTTCTCCCCACCATGTTTACTTGCATCATTATGTAACTCTAAGGGTTCCAACTTTGTTTTTCATTTTAAGGTCTTCTGCTCTCATAACTTTCTTCTCCGAAGAATAGCAGAAAGCTTGGCGGGGCAGGCAAAGTCACTCATCTAATGATGAGTTGTTGGGGACTGACCCTCTGCCATGGCTCCAGGGAGGTGGTGCTGAGGGGTGCAGGGAATGTGCCCTCCTGCTGCCACCCTTGAGGACAAGGGCGAACACCGAAACCTCTGTCAAAGGAGGTGTTTTCTGATATGAGTGCCCTCCCCTCTGAATAAGAAAGGGAACGCTACTACATACACACAGTTGTGCCCCGAGATCATCCATTGGTTTCTGCCCGTATGTTTCCCTCCTGAAAAGTACATTTTTTTGCAAAGTCAATTGGCAATATTTACATCATTATGAAGCTTTCCTGGCACAGCATCTGCTGATTGATGGCTGTGAAAATGCAACATATTTCATTTTCTTTTCCTAGACGTGAAGCCAGCTGCTAATGGTTTTCCCAGGGTGAAGCTGACAGCTGCAGGATCAGGTCTCAAGGCTCTAAAATGTACATTTGCAGCAGAGCCACCTGGGCTTTTGGCTGTTTCAATAGTGGTCATTACTGCTCGTAAGAAAGGATCTAAGAAAATGGGTGCTGAGCCTGGCTGTGAATCCCGGGGTTTGATTTGGGAAACCACAGTCATTAGCCTCAGATGGAAGTGATCTCAGTGATCTCAAAATCTTTCTGTATGCAATTAAAACTTCCATCGCTTGTTTCCAAAAATGTATTAAGTCCCACAGTCTAACAGTTGACATATATTTAGTATTATTCATCTGCATTTTCAAATCAAATGCAGAAACTAATGCATAAGTAGCACCCTTTTTATGTTAATTGTGAGTGCTTGCTGAGGACTGAAATAAAGCATGAATGCCAGAGCATCATTAGTCTGAGTGAGATGAGACTGTGGCTCTCTGCAGACACCAGACAGCAATAAGTAATCTCCTACAAGTCTTGAATAAAATTGTTATCTAATTCACTCTAGAGATAGGCTGTTTGATTCCAACATGTTTATATTTTGTCCAATTTCATACACAGCAAGGAGCAGGGGACTGTGGTGGCCGCCTAGGCCATCCAGGCTATGGGATTGCTGTCCTGCTGCTTCAAGTCCCATGAAATACTTTTTTTTTTAATAAAATTCCTCCTTGACTATGAAGAATGAGATAGGATTGGTCCCTCCTAGATGTGTAAACTGCATCTTCTTCTGGGAGGTGGAGGCAGGAAAACCACATGGGCTTTGGCAGTGCTGTGTGTTACTCCCCAAGATGATTTGTAACAAGGCAGGCTGGATGTCTTATCTCTCCTAGAGGAAGACAGACTCACCAGGGTGCCTGGGGAAAAAAAATATGGAGCTGTGAAGAGATTCCCCATCAGTTTTGTAAGCTGCTGTCAGGCAGGAAGCAGGAGGATCCGCATTTGCATTTACATTTTGTGGAGTGTTTCACTATAACTTAAATGGGAAACAGCAAGGCAGGAATATTTGTGTTGGAATTTCTGAGAGCAGCAAAAGGAGTTCATAATCACACAAAATCATGCAAACACAAATTTTGAATTTTTTGCCACTGACAGAAAATTGACCTTGACGTGCACTTGAACAATTTTAAGTGGCAGAAACAGGTTCCATGAGAAGAAATACTCTAAATCAGAATCCTCCTTCCAGGTAGGAAAGTCCTGATTACTTGGTTTCTAATATAAATTATCAACAGAAAATATTAATTATTGTTAAGTGGCTGAAAAGTGGACCCAGAGCGTACATCCCTTTCTCCTATGAGGCTCTGTGGCTCAAATTCTCTCTCCTCCACTTGTGCCACAGAGGCTTTAGATAAGGAACTGGTGAAGAATAGCTGCACACTGAAAGCTATTATCTCTAAAGACTGATATTTACTGGATTCCTGCTTTTTACTTTCCTAGCTGAGTCACAGAATTTCCTTTGTTGCTGCACATTCATTTTCCTCCTTTTCCTCGCAAATACCATTGAATTGAGTATGCACACTCCTTATATACTGTTATCTAGAATTATCTCCAAAACCCCTTTTAAGTCCTGTTCACATACAAATGAGGCATGAACACTTCCAGGGCAGAACAGTACGTTAACAAGCCCAAGATTTAATAATAGAATTGGGTCAATAGAGGATGGATATACTATCTGATCACAAGGTGACTGTTTCCACTGCAATATGAAAAGCTGCTTTCAGCGCTGAAAATACAGTAGAGCAACAGTTAAATTAGTGCCACTGTACAGAGCTCATTTAGATCCCTGAGTACATGTTCTGATTTGAGCAAGCAGAGGGAATGACTATTAGGATAATCAGGAGAATGAAGAGCTTGCTTTTAAAGTATAGATTAAAATTAATTTGCTTAGCCTAGCAAAAGGGAGATGAGGATGCACTTTGTGTTGCTGATACAAACATAGCAGGGAAGGCAACTCTAGGCTAAGGGAGAACATTGTGAAAACATCTGCTTTAAGAGCAACATCTGTGGACATATTTGGGGTGGAAAATAGGGAATTTCTACCTTCTTAAATGTAAAGGTGTAGGTGACAAGCAAAATATCTTTTTACAAGATGGGTTAGATAGCTGCCTCTGTAGCAAGGAATGAGTAAAAGCAATGGCATGATTTGTGCAGGAGGGGCTTTTATCGGGTAACTAAGGGAGCTCTGCATGGTGGCATTTGCCAAACCCTCTTTCCAGTCCGTCCTCTCAGAACACGGGTGTGACCAAAACAAGCCCTCCTCTATGTGGCAGGAAAAATCCCTAAAGATATGCCCAGCCACTCTGGCTGCACAGGCAGGTCTGTCATACCAACCTCTTCCTCCTGTGAATATAATAGCTGAAAACCCTCCTGGAGACAGAAATAAGCATGATGCCTGGAATCTCTGCCCCTGGTTACTTGATGAAAGGAAAATATCTGCATATTACTGCAAAGCTGGAATTTTCTGGATCAGGGGATCAGAGAGCTCTGATAGTTTTTAAATGTTTTTCTTTCCCTCACCCACTGCAGTTTTGATTGAATGCTTCCAGGCCACATTATTGTTTATAATATTTCACTTTTTTGATGCAAGAACTTTGAAACCTGTTCTCTCTTTTGTTATTTTATCATCAATTATTGAATTAGGGAGAGGTTTATACATTCGCCATCTCGTCGTAAATATCCTGGAAGATAAAAATATCTGATTTGTAGACTCTTACTATGAATAAATTAAGTTGGATTTATGAGACTTATGGCCTGTTCTTCCTCTGTTCTTTGGAGGGCTTTGTGAATGTGCAATGAGAGCTCTTATTTCTTATTATGGAATTTTATAGCCACCCTGTAACTGGGTTAATATAAGAAGTATAAATAAGGATATGCATTTGCCTATGAGAGGTTTTAAAATGGAGAAGAGCATCTGAAGTTCAAAAAATATGAACTGAAGTGCAGACTGTATATCTTACTCTGTAAATAGGAAGAGAAACCATTTCAAGTGCTGAGAAAAGAACCGAGTGTGTGGGAATTGTCCCCTAGGAAAGGTAAAAAAGCCATTGGATATTATTTTTTAAGCCATCATGCTCTACTCTGCAAGTACATTTTAGCAAACATCCCAAAATGTTGCAGTTGCTCCCTCTCACCTGCTGGTCTCCTGCACAGACCTTCATGAAGTGAATGAAAAGGCATTGAAAGCAAGAGAAGCTGGAAAGGTCTAACAGGCAGGATACTGTGCCTCCCAGTAGTTCCTCTTCTTTTTGGTCTACAGGACCTTGGGCGATGTTAATTCATGTAGATCGAGACACCAACTGCAAACTTCTTTTAAAAGAACTAAAAATTGAGACACACAAAATGCTCTTTTTATTGAAGAATACAGGCTAAATCCTGTGATTCTCTCTCCTGCACCTGAGCAAAAATAATCCTCATTTATCCTTGTGCCATGTTCTTATCCTTTACCTATTTCAATGCTATTTTAATAGCATTAAGTCCACAAGGATGCAGGTGATGTCCATGCACACAAAGGAAGGGAAGGCAGGAGGCTGCTCCCAGCAGATGAGGATGGAGCCAGCACAGCTGTGCCTAGAGAGATAGCAGCTGGAAAGGACTGAGGTGGCCACCAAAAGGGAGAACAGCTGGAAAACCGAAAAAAGAGGTTTTACAAGAGGCACGCAAGAACTGGCTTAACTGAGAGAAGCAGATGTTGGGTCTGGCGAGGCGAGATTAGACTGCAGGCTGGAGGAGTAACAGGAGATGGGAAGGAGAAAGGGAAGTTTGTGCTTCACACAGGGTGGGAGAAACACCTTTCTAGCAGCTCTGCAGCTTTGGGCTGTAGCAGTAAAAAGCCATGAGGAAGGGGTTTGGCACAACAGATTTATATTCTTTTAGTTTACCTTCAAAGCAGAAAGTCGTTTTGGAAACCAGCTGCTACCAAACGGCTGTTTCTGCTCTCAACCCTCCTGGGCAGATTCCTATCTGTTGCCAAGAGGATGTGCTGTGGTTTATGTAGGAATGGGATAGGGATGAGTTCACTGGCAGGTTGAGTGTAAAGCTCAATATTTTGGACTAGGGGTTCATTGGTCTTTGTATGATGCTATGGATGAGAACCTTTTGTTCTCTTTTTAAAAGACCCATTTTTGTTTGGCCCTAAATGTGAGAGTGCAACAGGTATTCTAAGGACAACAGGTAATTTATTTAAAAGGTTAAAAATCACAGTAGTCCTAGAGCACTGTTTCTCACTGCTGTGCCCTTCTTTGCTGCTCTGGGGTGTCAGACAACCAGTAAGTCATGCTGCATTCTGCTTTGCTGTGAAATCCAGTCAGATTAATGACTTCGGGGTCACTTGAGATTTACATAATTTATATCGATGACTTGCTGTTTAAAGTGTTTTACAAAATCAGGAAATAAATTGTAGGTTTTATAAAAATATCATAATTAAAAATTGACTTGTACTAACTGTTGGCTTCAGGAACGTGGATGAAGTTCAAGTATGATGGATTGTTTTGCTCAATGAAAACTATAAAAACCCCAGGAATCTTATGATGATAAAGAGCACTTTTTTTAAGGTGGTTCCATTATCAATCTTTATGCAGAGCCAAATGCTGCTTGCATTTCTTGTGTGCATATTTTATTGACTTCATTTTGACCCATTGGGGAAGGACAGCAATGTTTGTATTGCTCTGAAGAAATATTGTCGCATTCAAAATCCGAACGTGTTCTTGAACCAAGTATAAAAACTTCAGAAGGCAGAAATCACTTGTTTTTGATATGCCTTTAATATGACTTAATCATTCCACTATTTAGCAACCTGCAATAAATCTTTCTGCTATAAAAAGAGAAGGGAAATTTTCTTGCCTGTCCTCACATTAGTAATGCAAATATTAGGATGGTGAAGGTTAGTTTTTCAATAGCTTAATTTAGGAGGAAAAAATGAAGAAGTATGCAAAGGGGATTCTGTGACCTGTAAGGGTGCTCACAATGTGTTTCTTTTTAATGAAAATGGGTTTGAGGGCAGCTGTTACAATGCAAAAATGAGCAAAAATGAGCCAAACTCTGCTCTCTCTATGGCTGTGAAAATTAGTGGAGTTGGACAGGACCAAGGGCCTTCAATTTAGCTCAGTATTATGGGGTTCCTAACATGAGATCCCTGTGTTAAAAATTAGACACATTCTTCCAATTTACTTAGTATCAAACCAAAATTCAACTGTTTGAGCCGAATTCTGAGGAATGCAAAAGGGCTGCTAAAAAGTCAACTTCTACTGTGTTGCAACAATTAGAGAGATGAATAAGAAATGCTTTCCCACCCTTTTCCCCTGTAACAAGGATTCTGGGGGAGACAAAATATCAAAGTTTCAGCCGCTGCCCAGGCAAAGACTGAGCAGGAGCTTGGGATGTGGAACAGCAGATGATGAGGTGGGCTCTGGGCAGAATGGGAGGAAACCAGAATCCTAGGACACGGATAGATGGCACAACAGCACCAGAACAACTTGCTAAAGCTCATCTTAAAACTCCTGACTCGAGCAGAGTGAATCGGGTGGGTGAACATCTGTGGGATTGCAGAAGCATGGCAGTCATAGCTGGAGGCTTGTCCTTTTTAGTCCAAACCTTCCCTGTAAAGCAGCACTGGATGCACAGCAAGGGGCTCTCTCTCAGGATGGAATTGCATGTTCAACCAGCTGCGCCTCACAGTCATGGGATAGAATGGTCCAGGCAACAGGGAGACAGATGGTGTCTTCTGACACGCCTTGGTGAAGGGGGTTTGAAATGAGTTTCGATCTGTATGCCACGTACCTATGGCAATAAAAACGAAATTCTACTTAATGGCTGCTTTTCCTACAGTTATGAAGCCTGGTTCTGGTTTGCTTCACTATCTTACCTCACTGAGAGGCCTAAGAGAAGCCAAAACAGGATGTGGCATGAGGCAAAAATGCAAATGTAGGGAGATACGTGTAAAGCTTCTTGATGGTAAACATGTCATGTAGGTGGTACCTTACACCCAAGAGAATGATTTTAGGCTGTCCTACAAATGCTCTTCTACTCGGTATTGTCTGTTGCTCCCAGCTCACAGGTTTCTCCTCAGCACCTGGGTTTCAAATCAACAACCACACACTGATGAGTTTTCTGGGCTTTTATTTCCCAGTTGCCTGAATTATGGGCTGGAGGCAAAATCACATAGATAAAATCTTCCAGATGCCTTATCTGCGTTTCAGAAATAAATAAGGTGTTGGGTTTACTCTTGAACTCTCTCACAAAACACATCACTAGGGGTCACCAGAAAGAAGCAAAACTTTCTTATTTAATCTGGACTGCTTATGAATTTACACAGTGTTTTTCAGCTAATCTTTTAGAAGGGATAATTTAGTTTTCAAAAACCAGGACAAATTATTTTTCTACAGACAACAGGTATTTCCTGCTAATGAAAATGCCATTATAGAAGGCTAGTGTTAGAAAGAGAAGGGAAAAAAAATAAAAAGGCTTATGTGCAATTTCTCACTCCCATAATTGCATGCTGATGCTGAATAGACACTGTGATTTGAAATTTCACTCCAAGCTAAAATAAGATGCTTCCTTTTCTGGTAACCTGTGTCAGAATACTGGCTAATACAGCAGTCTGAATTTTAATTTTTCAGCTGGGCTTTGACAAAGCAGTAATGACTTAGTTCAGATAAAAGTTTGCTGAAATATCTTTAAGCTCATAATTGTAGAAATATAGGTTGCAGCTTTTTCAGAATTTTTTCCAGCTCTGTGCTTGTAAATCCTAGAAAATATATGGCATGAGGTGATGAGGAGTTTATCCAAGGATGCTTGAAAGGACAGTCTGCTCCAGTAGAAAGAAGAATATTTTGGTATACTTTGGCAAAAAAGAGCAAAGGTAGCATGGGTGGAGTTCAGTGGGGACTTGAGGAGGAATTTGGCTCAGCACCATTTTATTGTTCTTTTATTCATTCTCAGTGCTGAGCAAAGGCAACGCTTTCCTGTGAATATTCAACCAGCGGTCAGGTCAGGTTTAACAAAAACTGAGAGCAAGTCAAGAAATATATCGTTTACCAAAATACAAATATTTCTGCAGTTTCCCAGTTGCTTGATGCCTGTCACAGGACAGGCCAGTGTCTCGTAGGAGTGTTTGGATGTAGAGAGAGCAGAGATCTGCCTGTGCCCAGCAAAGCTGTGCAGTCCATGCTCCTGCCAGTGCACATTCATGCATATTCTCGCATGCTTTGTCTTGTCCTCCTTCAGTTTGGGTAGAAGTGATATTCTTTCCCCTTCCTTTCTTGAATGTATATATTTTATAGCTAATGAAAAAGCTCAGGAAATATAACTGTCTCTTGTATTGATTTTGCTTTTATGTAGTGCCCTTTCCCCAAATGGATGCCAGAAGGCACTCTTAAAATCAAACTATATAGAACAATAATTTCTACCAGAATGGAAAAACATGGCAGCAGCTTAACACAGCACTTTAGTGCTAGGCAACGCTTTAAGAAATGAAGGTGGCTTTAAAGAGCAAGAATAAACTCATGGCCTTGAAGAAGTTATTGGATATGACTATGGAGCAAGATCTAGAGCAGCCTTTCTCACTCCCACCTGCCTGCACTGGATGTAAGGAATGTATTGCCAGTCCCTTATTCAAACCATATGATATTAGAGGATGGGTGTTCCTAGACATCTCTCAGAGGCTGAACTATTATTTCAGTTGTGAGGGCTCTTAAGGTGTCAGATTTGAGTTCATGTAGCAAATAACACCTGCCACCCCAGCTCCTGGGCCCTTAGCAGGACCTCCAAAATTAAAGCGTCCTTTGTCCTCAGCAAAATTATTATTTTTGTAAAGAAAAAATCAAGTTAATTGTATCCTTTTTTAAATTTTTTTTTTATGCAAAATATCCTTTATGACCTCAGTTAAACATAAAACATTAGGGGACACAGGATAGTCCATGGCTTTCTCTTGGAAGAAAAGGACCTTTGATTAAAAGAACAGTTGAAAATCAGTGTGGTAGAACATTGTTTCCCAAGCACAATGAACACAAATAATTCCTTTACGTGTTATTGGGGACTCATAAACAATTATCATAGCTGATACTGAAATTTACTGCCCCCTTTATTCAACCTGTTCATTCTTCTAAAAAAATGGATGCTTGGGTTAGGGCTGGTCAGGAATTTTGAGTGTTATTTTATATGCTGTTAATGAAACTTTTCACAGAAATCCGAAAGTTTTGAGAAGACCTGTACTTCTTTGTTGGTGCAGGTTTTGTATTAGGAGGGGAGGAATTTGGAGGCTTCTGCACTTGGAAATAAGGATTTGACCAAAATAACATGTATTGATCAATTGAGTGATTATCTACTCATCTAACTGTATTGGAATTGCTTTATGTTTTTGTAAATAGCATATGCATGTTATGCCATAGAAGGAATGAAGCTGATGTCCATCACAGGTATTTATACCTTTACAGGAGATGAACGCATGGGAAACTGTCACTGAAGCCCTATTTTCAAGATGTATTTAATTAATAATAGAAAGTGAAACAGTTCAAATAAGAGATCTAAAGATATTCTCTGTGGCATAATCAATAGGCTGGTTCTGAGGGCACTTGTCTGTGACAGAAGAGATTGATCTGGCTCCACTATCCTAAAACACAACATCTTTCCTGTCAGGAGTGATTAACAAAATATCAGAATATCAGCCAGCACTTTGTTTTTTTCCTGGTTATGTCTCAGTGGAAAAGTAAATGTTTAATTGTTTTGAATTGTTAAAGCAATCAAACAGAAGAAAACCTTCCTTTGTGGATCAACAGCAGTTACTTGAGCTGAAATAGGATATCTTTGGGAAGTCACATAGTCTATAAAGTGTTATGCAGATAATCACAGTGAGAAGCTGGGCTAGAACAGCAGTGGTGGAATTCAGAGGCAAAAATCCAACTTAATGGGTGGATTTTCATGGTGTATTTTTTGTGACCATCATAATTTTTCTCGCAGCATTTCTGCAGTGCTAATAGTAGTGATAATTACGTGAAGCAGTGATAACTGTGGTGGCCAAAGTGATGTTTCCTGTGCTTATGTACACATGTGGCCACCTGTGCTGCCTTTTACAGGATTGTATCGTTTTAGTTTTACACTCCATTTAGCCTCGCTGAAAGAAACATCAAGTTGTCTGCTTAAGGGTCTTAAAAAAATAAAATCTGATGCCAACACAAAATCCAGACTTTGGGAGACAGCTCGTTTTCCAGCTAATCATTTTGTATACAAGTAATATTTAAAGTCTCTGCCACCAGCTTCTCTGAGAGGTCAGGGAGCTCCTTCCTCCTTCCAGCAGAGCTTCTTTGCCCTTTTGAGTGTTTCTGTGCCAAGGTCCTTGGCAGCAGCACAGGACTGACCATTCTCACACCCTTCCAGCACCTAATGAGGATGCTTGGTATTGTCAGGAGACAAGATGCAAGCTCAGACCAAAGACAGAAGATGGAGTTGTTTGGAAACAGCAGATGAATAATATTGTCAGAAACATATTAATGAGAAAAGGTGTCTCCACGCCCATGCAGAGTCCAGGTATCAGCAAACAGAGCAAGAAATGTGAGTGGGTATCAGACATCAGGAAGCAGCAGGAGTGACTGTGGGTGATTTTCATGGCTAAGATGTCAGTTTTGGGGGAAACATGAAGAAGAAAGGACTGGAGGTAGGTAGGAAATTTATGATTTATGTCAAATCTGTTTGTATTGCAAGGAAAGAATCATGTCAAGAGGAGAAAACAGTCATAAAATTCCTCTGGGAGATGGATGGCTTGTGCTGGGATCACAGTCTGTAACCCGAATCCAGCTGTCCTGAAGCACATCTGTATCTTTAAGCCTAATGGCCTCACACAAGCACATGGCAGGGACAGGGATTAAAGCTCATCCCTCCACATCCAAGCCTGAGAGCTCCCACATGGTCACAGTGTTTGACTAGAGTACCTTAAGGATATACAAACCCTCTGAGGTGTGTTGCAGTGGGCAGGACAGCTCTGGTGCTGCACAGGGAGGCACAGGATGTGCACGAAGGGGTCCTGTCTGCTGCTCTGGGCAGGTGCTGAGCCCCAGGTGATGACAGGGCAGGGCATGTTCCTGAACAGGAACATGCAAGGAGAGGAGGATGAACCAAACGATTCTTTGCTCCAGACTGGGAATGCTGCAAAGTGCTCCATCTTCCCCAGTGTAACTGTTCACAGTGATCTGCTTTTACAGGAGCAAGTGAAATAACTAGACCAGACAAAAGATTATTTGAAACTGTGGGATTCATGTATTCAACTATTAGGAGTGAGACTTTTAAAGGACATTATAGGAGAAAAGAAGACCCAAATGCTTCAGGAATATTGTGTGGTGTGGATGTCCAAGTCCCACTGGCACTTAAAAGACTCTGAGTCAAAAACTTCTGGGGTGGTTATGGGGGAGCTGAGAGAAAAGGATAGATTTCTTTTACCTTTATTTTTATTCTGGTTTATACACGTTCAGAAAATTTACTGTCCACATATTTTATCACTTGAGAAATGAGTTGTAAGTACAGTGGGGCAGGAAATAGCCTTCTCTTCATTTTCCTTGTAGTGCTTGCAAAAGAGAAACAAGGAAATAATTAGATTTCACCCTGTTTATGTCTTCATTGCTAGCTCGAATCATAATGTCTAATAGAAGAACAGAGCAAATAGCTCTGGGAATTTTTATATGGTTTTTTTTCTGTAGTACATTAAGAAAAGAACAGAGCTGATGATAAGGTAGCCTGAGTGAATCCAAGTATCTATGCTATGTTATTGAGGGAGGCTGAGTCACAGTCAACTAGTTTTATAGCATGCCCATAGTTGATTATAAAGTAAATAATTGGAGGAAAGGGACAGAGAAGATGATTAAAGTAATCTCTGAAAGATGTTTGTGAATCTCTCTGTTCTGGAAGCTGGAGCAGATCAACAAATAACACATCTGATGAATGCAGGCTGATGAATGAAGTTTAATAATGCAAATTCTAAAGAAATTTTTAAGTTATTAATAAAAAAACCCTTTTGCTTATCTATTAAATAAGCTACTGACTGAATTTTACCTTCTTTTGCTCTTCATATAGGTCTGTAGAAAATCAGTGAGATAAAAATCCGTGAAAAGTTTGCACGACAGTCAAACTTCAGCAAAATACAGTTTTAAACAGAGAGGAGAAGGGAGCAGGTGTTGACATAAAGCAGTTCCTTTCTGAAAAGGAATTGTCTAGTTCAGATCCCAAGTAATTTTCCACATTTACCAATTAACTCATTATAACACTATTCAGGCACTTCTGAGAACCCTCTTGTCTTCATACCATCTTCTAGATTCTTTTCCCACAGGCTTTTGCCTTCTCAAATTGAACATAACTTGATCAGCCATTTAAAAAACTGAGAGAAAGCAAAACTGCGAGTCCAGGACGGGAAATGTTAAGCCTTTTCTTATTAGCATAAGGAGGAGGAAAAGTTGGGGTATCCACCAGAAAGTGCAAGAGCTACTGAGCTGATGAGGCATTAGTGAGATGCAACATAAGGGGGCCTTTGCTGACACAGTCTGTCAAGAGACAGTTGAGTTGTAAAATGCTCCAGCTACCACTGGAGATGCATTGCGTTATTGTGGTATGCAGATAAATCGCTACCCGGCTCGTGGAAGCTGCTTTGTGAAAAAAAAATAAAATAAAAAATAGGGGAATAAGTGAACCCCGTTTCAATCGATGAATTAATCTAAAACCAGCAAAAGGAGCAGAGGAGGCTGCTACAATCCCTCAGCTATATTAGGCAATCAATTTTTTTTCCTTTCGATATGTAGAATATTCCCTTGCGTCTCCCCGTGGATGCCATGAAGTGTGAACACAGCAATCAAAGTAATAGATGTCAGAATAATCAAAATAAGATGTGTCAGAAAGAAGCAAATGAGTCCATACTCTCATTAAGTAAATCTCCTAAGAGCTTAACACACAAAACTCTTCTCAGAAAAGCTGTACAAACAACCGCATGCACTAACACATGGTTTTATTGGTGTTTCAAAGTCAGATAAAAATAGTCTTCAATCTAATCCACGTTTTTCAGATCTCACCATAAATAATCTCTACCTAAGGCAAAACACATACTGTAGCTGCCACAATGAGATTAATAAAGGTCATAACTGAATGTAAAATACACTACTTTGAAGAACACTTAAAAATCATTAAACAATCAACATATACTGCCAATACTGCTAAAACCAATATTCATTTCTGCAGTGGATTGGGCATCAGCAACGTCCAACACTAAACTTCAGTCTGTGAGGTAGCAAGAAAGACACTTCATCAGAACAAACCTTCCAGGACAACAAATTTATAGACAAAAATCAAACAAAGCATAAACTGGTTGCCTTGAGAACTTTTCCCAACAAACGGTTCAAAGAGGTACAGTTCAAACCCAGTGAAAAAAATAATAAAATTGTACTTCCACAATATTCCCAGGCTTTTGGAGCAGCAAGCCCAGAACACAAAAAAGGAAATGGAGGAAATATATGGGAATGGAAGAGACATTTCCAAAGCCAGAATTATTTTAATCAGCTACAGAAGTAGTCGAGGAAGAAGTAAGAACAATCAGAAAAGAAATTCTGTCTCTAAAGAAGCTAGTGCAGGACTGGCTTTTCCTTCTTTCCTTCTACTGTGTTTGTATGATAAGGGACATATAGCATTTTGGAAAGTGAATGGATCATTTCCCATTGAAATTAAAGGGGACTGGGAGGAAATTTCAAGTATTAGCCACCTAAAACAGGTTAAGCAGTCTAAAACCCACCAAAAATACATTGTGTCCGCTTAAGTTTGTGTGTAGCCATTTGACTTCAGAGTTTACAAGGAAGATGGACAGATGTTGAGCATTTTTATTGCACTCCAATTTACTATATTGGCTTTTGCTCCAGTTATGAGCTGTGCTACAGTTAATGGGGCTGGGTTGTGACCCAGGAGGCCTCGGTACAGATCTCAGCCTCACCAAAGGATTTTCTGCATGACCTTGAGCCACTTAACGTCCCCATCCCATCTGTAAAACAAAATGATGATGCTTCCTCTCTACAGAAATCTGTCTTGTCACCTTAGGAACAAACACTGATTTGTCTTGACTGCGCGCAGCTCCCATCGATTGCAGAGGAACTTGGCTGTACACAATACTTCTTGAGATTTGGCATTTGGAGACAAAATAACTTTGAGGAACAGGACCATTAAAGGAAACGTTTTGGTCATGAATGTCCTATACTGTTACAAGCAGAGTCTAATAAATTGATCCGTAGTTTTAGTACAACGTAAAGTAATAAATAGCTGTTAAGGAGTTTAAATAGCTCACACATTTGGCAGGTCAATGGGAAATATGCAAATCCTTGAGAGATGCAGGTGAAAGGCAGCTCTCTCATGCCAAACGTATTTTTTAAGCCATATAACTTTGAAAACAGTCATTAATTTTTATCAGAAGATTAAAAGACAAATGCATGAGCCAAAAAAAATGCCCCTCTGCTAAATTTTAAAGTCCTAAAATCCAATAGTGAGGTACTGGAGAGTCACAAACACATTCACTGTAAGGTGATAGAGTTTCCCTCACCCCTAGACTGCAACAGCTCCTAATTTTGCCTTCTTTATGAATGAACTGCCAACTATGAATGAACAAAACTCTGTTGTGCTTTTTCACGTATAAAGGAGTGGGACAAAAAAGTTATCAGCAAACAGAAATCATTGTAAACCCTCTGCCTTGTTTTGACAACACAAAATCAGATAAATTCAGCTTTCAATCTTAGTTTAAAAAACACAAACTGGCTTAATTTGGGCCACTTACCTGGTCTAGCGGGTAGCATTCCTGCCCATGGCAGGGATGTTGGAACTAGGTGATCTTTGAGGTCCCTTCTGACCAAAACCATTCTGTCATTCTATGACAATTCCAGACAATGAGACCATTAGGGTACTTGATATTGACACAATTTAAATAAGGGGGAAATAAAATATTAACCTATAAAAACTTTTTATAATTAAAAATAATGTTGGGAGAGAAACATACTGTAAAGGTTGTTCCTCTCCCTTTAGGAGTTGTTTGCCATGACCAGGGAGTGTTGGTTTTATTCCATAGGAAAGCATTCAGTGGGGTATTCTTTGATCATAAATGTCTGTTGTGTTTTCCTCAGAGGGAAGAAATGGAGCCCAAATAATCCCAGTGCGATTTCCAAAGGCACAGGAACTTCCCTGGCCAAACCCACTCGTGACCTGAGAGCTTCATCCCCGCAAGCTGTTTCCAGGCCAGATACAGGGGATTCCCTGGGGGTCTTTATGCCCCTTCTGTGCTCAGGGACCCTGAAGGTGGAAGAAGCCCTGGGGCTCTGGGGCTTGCTGGGGACCTGAGGGGCATGTTTGAGGTCTGGCCAAGAGATGGGAGAGTTTGTCATCTGCAGTAGGTACTTGAAGAAGGTGGGTAAGGTCCTGAATAGTCTGAATTGTTCCTTTTGAAATACTCAGGAGGAAATTTTTCTGAGGTCCAGGATTCAGCATGGACAGTCCGTGGCACTCGAGTTTTACAGCAGAAGCTCCCAGTGAGATCATGGGTTTCTTGTGGGTAGCTTACAAACCAAATTACATTTTCATTTCATTCTGCTATGGAAAGCAGGACCAGGACTTACAAAATTGCAATACGTACTGAGTGATTTTTGCCATGCTAGACTATTCCCATTTACTTTCTTAAATGAAATTAAACTATTTGGATCATTGAAGAACACACTGTCTTTCCATGCTATAGGCACCTAACCTTCCCCTGACACCATCCTCTCTCTTCTTCTCTTTCTTCACCTCTGGATATGCTTGAATTTTTTCTTTTGTGTTTCAGAATTGAGGGAAACCCACAGGAATGAACTCATAAGCAATTAATTGTATCTGATTTTACTACATATAGGAGTAGCTTTACCTTGCAGTGAAGCTCCAGTGGATTTTGTGAGCTTCAAGGATGCCTTTGCAGGAAACTCATATCCAAATTAAAAACTTCTTCAATTGTACATTCTGAAAAGGCTCCACAGGGGTTGGGAAGCAATTCCATTGCACTGGTGATGTTACAAGCAACTATCTATTTTAAGATAAATGTTTTTGTCTAAAGTACCTCTGTAAAAATCTACTGTATTTTTCTTTGATTGACTTATTTACAGAATTTCATCTGAGAAAAGTCTGACAAGCTCTGTGTTGTGTCAGCCCTCCCACATCTATGATTCACTGAGTTGCTTTTGTCCCTGATGCCTTACTTAATCTTCTACCAGAGAGCAGCTGTGGATGTTGTTGGTAACCCTTTCATGCTTTTCAGTCACGGGAAATGATGCAAAAAGCCCATATATTGAGAATATTCTCTGTCATTGGGAACTTCATTACCTAAAATAAGACTGTTGAAGATGATGAAGTCCTTCCTTGGTCTTGTTCATCTTCTCACTCTTAACAAGGCATCTGCAAATCCTCTTTGGTCAGATATTCCTTATTCACCATTAAATTCTTATGGGATTAGTAGGTTTGTTAGAGTACCAAAATAAACAGCATATTACTCTTAATATCCTTAAAATGTCACAACACAATCTGTCAGAATGTAAACTTTTTTTGAGCAGTTTCATTTACTTCAAGTTCACACTATAAAAAAACCACCCCACAGCAACCAAAAGCTTCCCAAATCCTTCTGCATCACCTAAGAGAGAGCAGGCTAGTTCTTAATTCTTGTTCCGTATTCCCAGTTTAATAAGGATGACTATACGTATTACCTTCAGTACAATAATACAGTGGCAAATACAGTTCCTTAGTTACTAGGAGTTAAAAGGTCATTTCCCCTTGATGAAAAGCTTGTTCTAGCAGATAAGTAGCTGCTCCACTCCATAAAACTGGCAACCCTTCAAAAGGTTTCAGAAATTAAAGGCATTGTTTGAAGATAAAGGCGATAAGGTCATTTGCTTTGTGTTTAGTCCTGCAAAACTTTCTGGGTGACCCTTTGATATTCAAGTGAAGAGGGCTTTAAATTGTTTTATCTTCGTAGAGTTAATGAGTGCTGGCTGACAATCACTGTAAAGACTAGTTGGAACTCTATTAGAATTAAATTTTGTAAAATATTGCAACATATTTCCATTAAGGGGGAGTGCCTCCCTGGAGTTTGCTAAAGCTGAATCCATAATCACTCACAGCACTGCACTCTTCTCTGACTGCTTTTCTCAGTTTCTTTTATTAACTCTGTTTTCACTAGCTGAATATTCTCTAACATGATTCTCAGTGTATTGCTGCAGTCAATTAATAAAGCTATATAAACAAGCCACATATGTAAAATCTATGTCCTCTTCAAACTCGATGCCAGAGCTAAACAAGCCTTACATTTAATGTGTACAGTAGTAGAGAAATTACTCAGGAACTTTTTATTGCCAGAGGCTGTATAGCTGTGTATTATTATATGTGTAATTAAATAATCTATAATGTTGCTCTGATATATGGTATATATAATTCTTTCCCTGAGGAACAGATTTTTATTTTAATGGGTTTTTTTTCCTTTTAGAGTTCATTTAATATATTCCATTTATGGGAAAATATTGTGTATATTCTTTAAAGAGTTTGATTTTTTTCTAGTAGTTAGCAAGAATTTTCAGAGATCTTTAATGTCTTTAAAAAGAATAAAAAGAAGTAAAAAAAGGAAAGCGAAAGTTTTGTAATGACACATATACATGATGTTCTACAAGCATGCTTGGTTATCACTGTGACCTTCTCCATTACCTTAGGTGTTTATTCTAACATTACCTCCATTCTGTTTTGGAGACTCTTTCTAATAATAGCCCTCTGTCACTCTAATCTGCATTCAACAGCAAACATAAGCAAGATCATCTCAGTTTAGAATACACATGAACTCCATCACCCAAGCGACTATCAAATAATTAAAGAGTACAAAATCCTTACCTAATGTCGCTGACTCAGCGCTAATGGCCAACAGGGGAATCCAACAGAGCCAGGCAACAAGTTGGAGATGCTGGTGGAAAGGAAAGAGCTGCTGCATAGTGTCCAAGGGTGCTTTTATCCCTGCATCTGCAGTTGCTTATAAGTTAACTTTCAAAGTTCTAAACTTTACAGGAAAAGCCATCAGCCCTCCTGCCTGTTTCAAATTTTTCCCTTTTTTTTCCCCCTTTCTTTTGCTCCTTTCGATCCACTCTCTTGGAGAGGGCTTTAATGTGTCATTAATCCCAGAATTTCCAAGAGGGAAGCCCTCCAGCCACACAGAAACCACACTCACCCCCTCACACAGACACACAGAGCACACGTGTCCCTGCAGCTGCTGGGGCTGCAGCTGCTGGGATTTACACGAACGCGGAGGGCGAGGACAGCCCGTACCTTGGGGATGGGAGGTGATCCTGCGGAAATTAGGGCTGTAGACCAAAACGTGCCTGCTCAGCAGGATTTTAAAGCAGGCAGCACTAACTTCAGATTATTGCAGTCATACCTGCTTATCCTGAAAAATGAGACGTACGTTTCAGGGTGTCGTCTCAGTGGCAAGAGTGGCGCAACAGAAGACAGAAGCAAAAGGCAGGGGAAGAATTCCATCACTCATGTTGCTCAATCACATTTGCTGAAGTTTGGCCTCATTGCAAAATGCCCTGTTGCTGCCACATGGGTCCTTTGTGCTGCTTCCAGTCACTGTGAGCACTTTATTGTATGGCAATGCATACTACCAGCTTAATGCAAAACCTGAGGAATTTGCTATCAAATCACATCCTATAGCCTGGTATTCGTGGTGTTTTATTTAGAAAATATTGCATCCCCACCCACTGTTCAGTGTTTTCCATATCTGCCAGCACTCCTATTCTTTGACCTGTCAAGTCTGATTATTTTGTGTCTGCTTGTTTAAGTGAGGATATTGTGAATTATCTGATAAGAGAGTCGTATGTAAGACTGTAAACATTCCACACAAATCGCTGTGAGGAGCATTTAATGGAAAAGCATACTCAAAGCTGTTAAAATTGTTTTGCAGAATGGCCAAGGAGTTTAAATTGTTGTTCATTTGGCTGTTGTTCATTCCTTGAGGAGTTTTGCCACTGGATTCCCTGAGGGAAATATAGGCTATTTAAGAAGAAACTTCTAAAACTTTCTTCTTAGTTTTGATTTTGGATTTTGATGTTGCATAATCACTGCTTTTAGTAGTCTCATTGGATTAGTCATCACACTGGACTGGGAGCCCTTTGGGAGCCTTTGTGAGTCTTTCCATTGATTTTGCTGATGTTTGGAGTATATTCTTTCAAGATAATTAAGAATCCAGTGTTTCTGAATTTTTTTCATAAGAGACACCCATCCATTTCTGGAGTACAAACATATTCAAAGAAAAAAATACTTTGTTTTTAACAGCACCCAGTTTCTACTTTTATATGGCTTTCTCAGTTAATGCTTGAATTTATTTGTGTCAGTTTCTGCACACTGGTAGGGGTCCCGTCTTCCTTTGACACTAAATTTTGGCCTAAAAGGCATCACTCTGAAATCTGTTGAGATTTACTTTTTGCCAAAATATTGGCAATCAAACCCAATTTGCAACAAAGAGAGCTTTCCACAAACAATCCAGTCTTTGTTGGTCTCTTGTATACAGAAAGCAAAAGTAAATGGGCAAAAAAAATGTAAGTGGAAGGTATTGAGGGCAAAAGGAGAAAAGGGACAGTTCCATAGACTTGTTTATCCCCTAACCTGTTTTCTGCCTAGACAGGTTTTAATCAAGGAGAGCCTTTGAAGGTGGTAAAGATGAAATGAAACTTCCCATTGTCTCACCTAAGTTTTCCAGGGCTGGATATGCCTCTCTTCATTTCAGGAAGATAAACAGTTCCAGGTCAGACAACAAGGTGCAAATGTTCTCTGTTTCCCATTCTCCCACCCCAAGGCAAGACCTCACAGAAGCCACAAAAAGTAGTGAACACCACCCTCTCTCTCCCTCCCAAACATCGTTCTCAAAAATAATGTGAAACTGAAACCACAGAGAACATGCATAAAAATATTGGAAAATACTCCCATAGTTCCCACACTGTTAACCTGAACAAGAGGAGTACCTGAAACTCCGCAGAAAACTGGTGTAGTCAAGTGTAGGTAGTGAACCCTCAGAAGAGTTCACTGCCTGTACAAAAGCCCAACACATCCCTGAGGCCCCTACACCAGTCCTTCTGGTATTAAATTAATTTTCAATGCTGGGGATGGAGACAGGGCATCAAAACAAGCCAAAAGTCCCAGCTGGAAGCTGGCAGCAGCATTTCAGACTTGGCCAAAAATTGTCTGATGGATACGCACGTAGGTATTCAGATGTCTTCCCTTTATGAGAAAGACACAGTGTTTGCCTGAAACTTCCCAGTGGGGATGGGCTGGAGAAGCTGGGCTGGATGGAGGAGCGGGGCAGCCAGGGAGATAAGCAGAGGCAGGAGGGAGGCTGTGGGAAGAGTATTAAGAATAACAATCTTCGCTTTTTTCTTCAGATGCAGAACCAAACTTCACAATGGGGCTGAGTGGCAGCATAATGATAAAAATGCAAAGGCCTGCAAAGATGGGACTTTTTGACACTTTGTTCCAACTATGAAATGTTCAGGCTCTCGCCTCAGTGTTAGGAGAGTTGCACACAGAAGGCCTGGGCTGGAGTGGAGTAATGAATGAGTTTGAGTGATGAATTCCCTAAATCAGGTACTTCTGAAGGTCATGTGGAAGTGTATGTCTACCTCGGAGCCCTGGGAAGGACAGGAGAGGGGTATTCCACGTTCTGCTTCTCAAAAACTGAGTGTGGCTGATACTTTGCTATTGCACTTGTGCCAGCAGGCAGCTGTACAATCCTTCATTTCCCTCTGCTCCCTATGAGGAATACCCTGACTGCCAGGCTGTCCCCTGGGGTGGCTTTCTAGGCAGAGAAGAGATTTGTTAGTCAGGGGTGACATAAAGAGCATGACCCTGCCTGTACACACACTTTCCTAGAGGGACAGAGTCCTTCAGAGGGAAAAGACATCTTCACTGAATAGTATAATTCTTTTTTTTTTTTTACAAATCTGAACTGACACATTCTCACACGCAAAACCCTCCTCTGTCCATTTTTGTTTGCTTTCTTTTTTTCATCTGACTGAAAATACCTGCCAAGTGTAGTGACAAGAAATATTCTCACTGTGCTCCCAGGGCAGTCCCCTCTCTGTTGGTATGGGCTGGCTGTGTCCACTGACTCTTCCCATCCTTTCTGCAGCTTCCAAGCACATGAAAAGTTTGGCATAATGGATTTTAACTGAGTCCCAGCAGTCTCCAGTAAGGACTCCTCTCACCAAAGGATTTTTCTAAAAGGGATGAGAAAGGGTTTTCTGATCTGATATTTTCTGTCTCTGTTGCTGGCTTTTATTTCTTTTAGCCATCTCTCGCCATACATTTGAGAAAGATGCCAAACACATTCATCATAACAAAGGTACAGTCTCCACACGCCTTGTTAGTCCAAACTACAGCTCTTTATCTCTTATTTCAAGTGACATTGAATAGGAAAAACTTCATCTCAGCTTCTGCCCACTTTGGGGAAATAATCAGTGGTTAGTGATCGGAGCTTGTGTTTTTCTGTTTTGTGTTCTTTTGTACAGAGCACATTTAAGAAAACTTGTACATGTAATTTACAGGACCAAGCTCTTCATTTAAGTGAGGACTAGTTGTGGTTTTTAGAGTAATAATTTATTATACGTTAACATATTCCCTTTCCAGAGCTCTGGGAGTATAGGGGATGATTTCTACATTAAATGATTTGGTGTGTTTATCTTTTAGCTTCTAATTCTCTTGTGGGAGGGAGAACTCTGATAGCTTTCAGAGCATCGCTCCTCATTAGCCAGTGAACTAGACTACGGGATTACAAACGCTAAAGCAGAGATAAAATGAAGAAACCTAATGATTACATCCAGGTATTTTAAGTGTAGGAAGAGCATGAGCGCTTGGGCTCTGACACAGCATAAGTGAACCTATCAAAAGCATTAAATCTGTTCCTTGTAACCACTTTTAAACACTTCTTTGCCTCTTCTCCCTAAGTCTTGACTTATCTTGTCTCAATAGTAAAAAGAAAGGGTAAGAGAAATGGCTACTGATAGCCTTGATAATGGACAGATAACACCAATGCACAAAGAACTATTACCCAGGAAATTTGCAAACTGAATTTTCTCATTGAGGGAACTTTCCATTTGGGAAAGAGTTTCCTTTGAAATGGCAGCAGAAAAGCATTCCATGGGAGATTTTCATCAGTATTGGCAGTAGAAAGGCATGAAGTGGGAAGGTGTTGCTCCTACCTTGAACCATTTCATTCAGCCTTTTCCAGGCACCTTTCTTTTTGAAGAAATCAAACCCATAAAGGGCAACCAGCACAGTGCCAATCCCCGCCGAGATGTCCCAGCCAGGAGCAATAACAAGAATCAGAGCAGAACCACCAAGTTTAGTAACAAAAGGTGGGAATTTGGCTTGGATTAAAACCAGCCTACAACCAGCGTTAAAACTGGCTATGCACATGTCTGTCATCTCGTCTTTCATCCTCCTTTTCCATCTTGGCTGTTACAATCTTGAAAAGAGAGTCTGTGTAAGCAGATGTTGTGTTCAAAGAGAGCTTGATTTCTGCAAGTGGCCTTGGCAGGGCTCCTCTCGAGCAGACCTGGTGGCTGCCTCTACTTCTTCAACACAGACTTTGCCTTTGCAAGTCCATTAGACTGCTGAGCATGTAAGGGATGCTAGGAGTAAATAAAAAAAATAAATTATATCTGTGCTGAAAATATAAACTGTATAAAAATATTTAAAAATATGGCTAACTAGTGGGCAAATGAAAATAAGTGGCAGTGAAATGCAATTATTACAGTGTAGCTCGCACCCCTAGTTTGATTCAATTGCCTTTCTAAATTCACTCAGGAAATAAAAATATTGCAAATAATTTTTTCTTTTCAGAGATGATAGGTTAATCTAAGCATTAATTGGAATATTCCTCACTATCAGATGAGGTCTAAAGTGTTAGCTTTGAAAGACAGGCATCCCCGCAGATTTGGGAAAGACAGTTAGATTCTTCCATAGGATGCTCACCATAATATACAGTTTCAGGATCTCCGAGGAATCTCCTGGAGAAACCTTACTGCATCACTGTAGAGGAAACCATGGCATATAAGTGTATTTTTAAGATTTCCCCTTTTCTTCCTCCCTATGTCATACACAAATAGGAAATGAGGTTTAACAATTTTGTTCAAACATTTGCAATTACAAATAAGAATTTTATGTCAAGCTCACAGTGACATATGTTTCACTCTATAACCTTATCACAGAGTAGATTGCTTTGGAAAAGACAGAGATTTATTCTGAAACATTTTTTCTTTCATCTCTTTATAGTTCTTTTGATGATTTTAAATGTTTGTGCTATTGGTACTTACATACAGTAAATGATAAATGATATATTATAACAACAGCTACATGAAGCTGAATTGCTTTCTTTACTGAATTTAGTGAACTTACTGCCTTGAAAGGTAACAGATTGATAGCACTAGTGAATTAAATCCTCTCTTTATCCCCAGAACAAGTATAATATGGGCATTGCAAATATTTTCCAGGCCTATAAATCAGCCATGGCACCTCAACTATCATCCACAGGGACATGCTGCTCCCTGCTTTTCCCTTTTGCTTCTTTCTAGGGCTTCTTCAGGGATTTTACAGAATACATTAAGAAGAAAAGGGAAGCGGTATATCTCATAAGCTTCCATTTTCTGTATTAAACTATAATTATAAACTCTTCAGATGAGAAAAGGTATGTGGGGAGTGTATGAGTTGGTGGTTGGTGTTGCCTTGGAAGGTCGAACAGGAGCTGCTGAAATACAGGTCATAAACAGCATAACCCAGCCATGGATGGAAGACTCTGCTCCACCTCTCACAGACATGGTTTTCAAAATCTCTGCTTTTTTACTGCTAACACTGTCATAAAGCTCTAAGTGGCCGTCTTGAAAATACCAGAAACTAGAGAAAGTTGGAAATAGAGCGCTGTGTTCTCTCAGATAGATTTACGCCATTGCTCTCAGTGAAGTTAATCTGATTTATACACATCACCCCATGGGAAAAGCAAGTTTCCAACAGAGCTCAGGAAGACCCCATGGGAATTAAGGGTCAATTTATAGCCAGCCCAATAATTTATTTTCCACAAGGTTTCCTCTGTTCAGTATTCTCAACCAGACATTTTGCAAATTCCAAGTTTTCATTTTTTGAGATGGGTAAAAATCAATTCATTACTGACTTTTTCTGAAGCAAATTGTGTGGAGGGAAAATCAGGTGTTAAATAAAAACAGAAGCACTCCAAACACATTATTTCAGCTCTAATAAATAACAGGTGTCTCTTAAATTCATCTCTTGTGAAGAGATCTCATCTAATTCCACTGCCTTTGAAACCCTAGTAATATAAAATTAATGGAATAATATTTATTGTTATAGACCGGTAACATTTTAGAGGGAATGAAGGTTCTAGGATAGGGTTATAGGTTTTATTTCATGAGGTGTTTTTTTTTTCACCAAGGTAAGCCTTCATTTCAAATATCACATAAATTGGAATCATAACTCCACGTTACAAACCCCTGTGACTTTCTGAGCAGTAGATAATGGGCTGCTCTTAAATAATTGTGTGGCTGTCTCACACCATACACAGACCTCCCTCAGGCAATTTTTTGAATGACTCCTTTCCTTTTTGCCCAACTTTTCCACTACTGTTTATTTTGGCATTTTTATTACCTCATTTTGGATTAGCCACCGTTTTAAGGGTCATTTCACCTTCAGTACAGTGACCCCTGGCTTCTAATATTCACAAAATTCAGATCTTGCCTGCAGTAGGTTATTCCCATTGTTCCCTTCTCCAGTTGCTTTTTCACCCTCTCAGTTTTATTGGCTATGTGAGATTTGCTATTAAACACCCAAAACCTCTGCGGTTGCTGCTTTTGAAGGTTCATGAAAACAATACAAACACAGGAGAGATAATGTTTCTGGTTTTGGTTTTATTTTTTATTGTGGCTCAAACCAATGTGATTCAGGTGCATGAAATTAGTGGTCTATCACAGCAAACCTCATAAAAGTGTTATTTTTTTTATATAAACCCAAGAAAAAAATGTTTTTACTCTATTAGAGACTTTAATGACATCTACCTGTTTGGATTTCAGAGCACCAGTGTCACAGGATAGGTTTTACACAGCTGACTGCCTGTTAATTGAATACTCCTAATTCAGCTTCTAATTCTACCTTTTAATGGTTGAAAGCCCATTAAAGCAGCTATTTCTCTAATAGCTGTGTGGAAAAGGTGATGTTTGTTGTTCCATCCCGACTAACTCTTCCCCTCATCTTTGGCTGAGTGCCCTGATGGGGCTGCCCAGACCCTTTAAGTTTGTTTGGTGCCAAAGCAGCACAAAGCACATTTTCAGAATTACCTCACAGCCCTCCTCTGTGTCTGTTACCCACAATAAAACACTCACACAGTGTTTCCCATTAGCACATATCACTAGACTAATATTATTTATTAGCCTAAAATAATGGACTGCCAATGTCTTTTCAGCATTCACAATACTTTCAAAAATCTAGCCAAACCCTTTATCTACCCAGCTAGAAAATATGGGTGAAGCTAAATAAGTTCTCAGAAAATTGCACAGGAGGAAGGAGAGCTTATTTTTTTTCCCCAGCATGCCCAAAGCTTTATAAAAGTCTGGTCCAAGTTGGAGCAGACTGGGTTACAGGACACTTTTGCTCTGCAGCTATAAATAAAGAAGCAGATGTTTGCACCTGCCAGATTTGCTTTTGACTTCCATGCTGTGAGCATGTAATCACTGCAGGTAATGGCATCTCGCTGAAGAGTTAACTCAATAAGTAGCATAAGGGACATGGAGCTTATGATTCATTTTGTTGCACCATTTTGTTATACACTTAGTAGAACTGACTCAATATCAATGGCTAAATTATGACTAAATACCACTGGCTAAGTTATCAAGGTATCTGATTTTATAACTCTATCTAGATGTGCTTTGCTCTTTTGTAGGCTCACTAATGTGTTGCAAATTGTTCATTTTTTAAAATATTCTAGAAAATGTCAACTTGCATCGTAGTTTGGCCTAAAGTCAAATGTACCAAATGCTTTGTTAAATAATTGGTGTAAGACTGGAGAACAAAGTCATCCATCACCAAGTCACAGGTTTTGTTTTGTTTCCAATAAATTCTTTCAGTGCAATTTCCTTCGGTAATAAATCTCCAATCCGTGATACTCAATAGCATTACACTACATTGAATTTGCTATGTGTGTTTAATGCAGGCTAAATACCAATCTGAAAACCAAGGGCTTACACGAACCTTTTACAGAATGTATAATGGACATGAAATATTTAAGATGTGAGCCAACTACTGTTCAGCTGAAGATGAAACTTCTGTTATTCCCCCAGTGCTCATTATCAAGTTTGCTGAACTTTCCTCAGAAGCAGCTGGTGCTGGGCAATGCCTGATAAAATGAACAGCCCGGCTTGTCATGTCACAAAGGCGTCTCTCAAGTTCGGAGTGGGGCGCAGAGCAGAGCTTGGCTGTTCCATGGTGCAGGAACTGTTGATTAGCCATGTTTTCAGCCTTTGCACAAGCCCCACATTACTGCCCCTGAGCAGGGCTCGTGTCCCTGGAGAGCCAGGCACCGGGTGCTGGGGACGAGCAAGCGGGAATAAGGCACAGCAGTGACGCAAAGGAACATCGACAGCCTCCTTGGGAAGGCACGGTCCATTCTGTAGTGTGAATCAATAAATCTAAGGATCTAATTCCCATCATATTAGCCTTCTCTATTGTTTTTTGTTTGCTTGCTTTTAATTTATTTCTTTAAACTGTTTGGAAGTCGAATCAATTAGTAAAAGATTCACTTTCAGAAGCTCGCAGGGACATAAGAGTCCAAGTGGTTCATCAAAGCAAAGAATAAATACAAGTATCTTTGGATAAGTTCTGGCTTTCTCCATATTTTAAGATCTAACTGAATCAAAAAGTTACAAAAAGACATTTTTAATTGAAATTATTGAGAATGTTACTTATTCTATAAGTTTTTCAGATGAAATATGAAGACCATTTTATCATAAGTTTCTCCAAGACTCTCTTACCAAAACCGAGTCCAGGTTTGGCTGGAAAAATCTTGTGATTTTTTTTTTTCCCTAAATTAGCAGTATGAGCCCGTTTTCTTTTGGCTTAGATCCCACTAACAGTGCCACCAGAGAGTGCTAAGGCAGAGACAGAACTCCAGAGAAATACGTAGCCACCAGATCCATAGATGAGTGCACAGTCAGTCAGCTTCAAGCCTGTCAGGAGATTTGCTGTTCTTTTGTAAGGTGAAGACAAGAGATACGTGGCATCTGATATATTTGTACAAGATCCAAGGGCACGGGATGAAAGCACTGGCCTCTCAAAAAGACTTGTCTTCCAGGAATTTCTGGAATACCTGCAGCATTTCAGCAGTGCTTACAAATTGCTAATGTCATTTTGTGACAGACTGCAAATAATTAAAAATGGCTAAATATGCTGCTTGTAAATGGGCTCGTTGAAAACTTTGATCACAGACAGAAAGGATTTTTTTTAAAGCCCACTGTTAACAGTAGGTAAAAAGTTAATGAGAAACATGTAAATAATTAATTCTTCGTCTAGAGCCAGAAAGGATTTGTTGTTGCTGTTAATGGACTCACAATATATGTTGTATTGTCTTTTCTGAAGTAAGCACTGAATTACTCGATCTCCATACAAAAGAAGATAATTTATTGCACCAATAGCTTTATTAGTGTTTGTACTCCCAGAAAACAATATTTTCCTGGGTTAACTAAAGCAGCTTGCCTTGATGTCAATACATAGGATGGCACAGTTAAATTGACACTTCAAAATAATCAGGATACTTTAAATCAAAAAAACTGTTGAAGGAAAATTTGCCAAAAAAAGGGAAAAAGTCTGGTACTGGTGTTTTCAAGAAAGCAATTGCAAAGCACACAGAGCTATTCCAGATGACCCAATTGTAATACTGCATTTAAATATGTCTCCTTCCTCTGCATGATGTTCTTTGAAGCAGTAACATGAGGAGAAGCAACACCGTTCCTTTACTGACACGTATAATTTGCGGAGTCATCACAGTCTGAAGGTCGTTCTGTGCAAAAATACTCGCAGGATCCCAATTGTTCAGATGTGGTCATTCCACAGCTGAACTGAAAATATCCTCTCCCTACTTTATTTGATAAATATTTTGGCAATCTTACGATTATCTCTCATTTGATATTCTGATATTCAGTAATGTGATTGGTCTCAGTTGTCCTATTGAAAATAATTCCTTGATACTTCTGATGAACGTATAAATTTCATACGAGCTTGCTGACCACATTCTCTGCATCATATTAGAATCTGTACTGAAGCAGTTACATCTCATGGTCAATAAAGGTGGCCTGGCACAAGTCAGAGGATAACTTGGGGATAGGCAACAGATGAAAAAAAAAAAAACACAGAAAAAATTGTCACCCCAGTTCTTTCTGTATGAGATTGTCAGCTCCTGGTACAGCTTCATTCAAGTGTGACAGACACCAATGATATTTAATCATTATAAATGCACAGGGCCCACTGATGCTCTTGCTACTCATGGGAAAGTTGCACCCTGGCTATCTGATGCTATTAATTTTCATTTATAAGTAAACATAAGTGAATAAATATATTAGAAGGAAGGATTTTTTTTTTCCTGAGAGGGAAGGTAGGTTTCTGAGGCTAGGGACTTACCACCATTCAGCTGTTAAAATATACATTAGCACTAAACAGAATCTAATCTAAAAGTCACACAGAAAACAAAAAAAAACCACCTTAAATACCCCTAGTGATTCTTTTGCTGCACTGATTTTTACAGGAGGAAAACTGTTCTAAGTTTGTGCTTCAACTCAGCCTTGCATTAAGGAATATTCCCCCATCTCCACATCGTATCCTATAAGAAAATGACCAAATTCTTCATCCAGCCTCAGGATCCTCACCCAGCAGTGTTTCATTGCATGTGGCACTGTCCTGCCTCCAGGAAACCTTTGCAGCTCAGGTGTCTCCTCTGGGCATCTCTTCCCCAAAAGGAAAGCGTTGGAAATTTCGGTAGCACCGAGCAGGAGTGTGAGGAGGTTGAATGACTTCATCCTATTTTTCCTTTCTGCCAGGGGGGTCTGAAATAGCAGGAGGTGTTAACAGCTTTTATAAGTTTGTAAAATCTCAAAGGGCTGACAGAGTGGGGGCAGGTCTCACATAACTCTAGCAATTCTTCATCTGCAGAAGGAGGAAATCTTACTGTCTTTCCACACCAGGGCTGTCACTCGTGTTCCTTTCTAGGGACCCCAGCAGATTGTCTCCCCACATTAATAGACACATGTTTCAGCCTTTTTTCTGGCTCCTCTGAAAGCTATTCTCTACTGATCCAGCTGTTAGCAAGTCTCTGGTCATTTGGCAAGGCAGGGGAAATGCTTCATGCAGTACCAGCCCCATCATCCTTGTTTGTGCCTCAGGCTAGAGAAGATGATTTGCCTTACCCGTGACAGCTGAACTGGTAGGCTTGTGGCTTTCCAGCTCATTTTTGCAGGATACCACCTATGTATCACAGATACATCTTATCATCGCTGGAAAACATTTGTATCAGAAATAACCTTGGATGGGGGCTACAGTAAGACTAATACATCCACCAGCAAGAAATCCTGCAGCAATCATTTCTGGGTCTTTGTGACGTGCTGTTCCCCACATCTGGCCATGGCATGCACCTCAACCTGTCAGTGGGCATAATTCCCAGGTTTCTGTGTCACAGGCTTGATGGAGGCAGCTGCATGAGGTCTAGCAACAGATCTGAAAGAGCAAATAATATCAATCCTGATGGGAATTTAATTAATATATCTTTTACAGGGCACAGCTGCTCTACTGGTGCTGCTCCCCACACGGAAATACTGTGAAAAATGTTCCCCATTTCCCTCCTTATGCCATGCAAGGCACACATTTTTTTTATTTTTTATTATGTATCTATTTAGCTATGTCTTACTTAGAAAGCAGCCTGGGAAATCATCAGTCAGCATTAACAAGAGAAATAATGAAGAATTACGTGATGAGGGCTTACCAAGCATGTTCTAGCATATACCAGAGAAGCAGTGGCTGGGAGTCACACACACTTTCCTCTCTGAACGAGCTCTTCATTTTCAGGATTCACCAGCTGCCCAGCAGATGGTGGTGTTATTTCAACTACTTTGCTCTGCGCTCCCTGGGAAGCAGCCAGGCTGCACGGAACAACGATGGGAAAAGTTGCTTCAGGATTTCACAGCTCACAGAACTGCACTTACGGGTTATTTCCTGCAGCATCCTGATACTCCTTCTTGGAGAAAAAAATGTTACTGATAGATATCAGCCTTCTAGTACCTAAAAGGGGACTTACAAGACGGTTGGAGAGGGACTTTTTTCAAGGGCATGTAGTGGTAGGACAAGGGGGAATGGCTTCAAACTGACAGAGGGCAGGGTTAGATCAGATATTAGGAAGAAATTTTCTACTGTGAGGGTGGGCACAGGTTGCCCAGAGAACCTGTGGCTGCCCCATCCCTGGAAGTGTTCAAGGCCAAGTCGGATGTGCTTTTGAGCAACCTCGTCTAGTGGAAGGTGTCCCTGCCCATGGCAGGGAGATTGAAAAGAGATGAGCTTTAAGGTCCCTTCCAATCCAAATAATTCTACAATATATAAAATGAAACATTTTTACAATTGCCTTGTTAAAAATCCTGGTGACTGGAGGATCCCCTTCTCACAAGCAAGAAGAAATATGTCTTTGAAAGATCTCTTTTCCAGAAATTTCAATATCCTACAAGCTGCATTCTAGCCATGACCTGGTAGTGTCATTACCTCCTTCTAGGATTTCCAGTCTTCTCTACAGCTTATGTAGAATAACCTAATTACATATGCTCTTTTCCAGCAATAAGCTGTCCCTTTCTTTTTCATTCTTGTAACATTTTATTCTTTGGTCCTGCCCTTGCTGAGCATATATTTCATTAGATTTGCTGACTCTTGCATCTCTTTTTGGCAGCCTGTATTGTGTCCTTTTCCTTCATAAGCTACTGGCCACATCTGCAAACAGCACCTCATCTCCTGCCTGTTTGGTTGTCATGGAGTAAGATCCCACAAAGGAGTAATTTGATGGTGTTTCTGCCTTTGGATGGGAGCCAGAGAGGGGAAAGAGCATTTTTAGGAGTATCTCTCTACAAGATCAAATTGTACTTAACCTTTTTGCTTACTTCAAAAACTGCTACAGCCATTGCAATGTGACATGGTCGATCACCAGCTGGAAATGATCATCCAAAGGCAGTTTGAGAAATTTGGCTGCTCATTCGATGGTATTCAACCAATTGTGGCCTGACACAATACCTGGAGACTTTCCAGATATCTGAGGAATGTCATGTTTCAGTGCAGAATTTTTGAGCTGCTCCCCATACTGAGTGAGCTGGCATGTATCTTCATGAATACTTTATATGAACTCTAAGTCTGAAACATGATGCAAGTAATTTTTCTGATGCCAGCAGGAACAGAAATTTGTCATACTTGCTTAGGTCTCAGTGCTTCCATATTACAGTGCTAAGAAAGCAATAACTGGTTATGAATATTTCATATTATCTACAAATGTTTAGGACAAAACCTGTTTCTTGGATATTGGAATACCTTCAGCAAGATCTAAGAGTAAAAGCAAATTCTGATATGGGTGCCCTTAATGACCTAGAGTGAAAGAGAGTCCAGCACAGGCATGTATCTATGCCAACATACTTTTGAGAAGACTATTTCTTCCACTCTTTCATCATGAGCTCAGCTGCTGCCCTTTTCACATTTCTAGTGGCTCCCATCCCAGTAAGACCCGTTGCTGGGTGTGGGTGGGAGGCAGAGCCAGCCTGACCACCCTCCAGGCAGTCGGTCTCAGGCTGCTGCTGCATCCTTCTTCTCCTGGCCCTGCAGAGACACGAGGCACACCAGACCATCGGTTCCCGGGGCCACAGGCTGCAAACAGCCGCTGATCTCCCGCGGAGAGTGTGGCTGCTGCTGTGTGGCTGCAAACCTGCTCACCACTGAGCTGCTCCAAAGACGGGAGCCAGCATCCTCTCATCACTCTTTAGGGTCTGACAGCTTCCAGGGATGAGTGCTCCTGTGCTTGCACTGCCTCACAGGGCTCCCACCAGCTGTTTTTCACATTCCCTGCCCCTCCTCTGGGAGGGCAGAAATGGCTCCATGTCAGCAGTGCTTTTCCTGAGCTCCATGACTTAACCTCCAGCCAGGTTGCTCAGAGCTGGCAGTGCATTGCAGCCTCTGGCATTTCTGAGCTCCTCTCAGAAATCTCAGAATTCTGAGCCACCCACTGTGCAGATACAGCTGAAATTTGCGGTCAGAACCCAAAATTCTGTTTCCTCAAGCACCACATCCCATGCCCAAGGAAGGGGGAATTGCCACTGCAGAGCTGTAGCCTGGGTTGCAGTTATCCCAAGCAGACAACATTCACATCCACTTAGCCATGCAGAGTAAGGTATCAAAATGTAAGAGATTTGAGAATGAGACTGCTCGAGAAGTACATTTTATGTAATATAAAGCAATTTATATGTAAAATATGTGTAATCAAAGAAAAAAAAAGGGCACCTTAAATACAATATTCAAAATTCAGCAATAAAAATCCTGTACCTGACAATGATAAATCAGCACATTAAAAACATGTCATGCCGAGAGCAGACGCTCTTTGCGGGGGAAACAAGGTTTGTAATGTGGAGGTAAAACACTGGTGACACAAATAGGATCAGTCACACACAGCTGGCCCGTGTCCTCAGCAGTGCCAGGGTGGGAGCTGAGGAGGAGCAGAAGCACTTCACTCTGCAGTGTGTTGCTATGGACACCATGACTTCTTCACTGGGGCTGCCAGGACCGTGGGTTTACGGGGTTGGACCTCACACTGCTCCTAATATAATGGCTGCTGCTTGCTGCTCAACTGGTAAATTCTACTAAATTAGCTCTAATGAAAAGAGTCCAGCAATTTCTTTCTTCTTTGTGTTCCAGGACTCAATCCATTTCATTTTCAAGTGGTTGAAAATAATCCATAAACTAATCAAGTCTTACCTGTCTTGGTACATACCAGTTGGAAAATTACCTTTGACTCTTACATGTCCTTGGTCTTTTGGATGACCTTTCACTGCACTTGATCTCTACACGGACGATAAGAAGCAGCTTCTCTTGTAACCCAAGGAAAGATAAACTAAGGAGATCTCTCCAAGTAGAAAATATAAACAGCTCCATTACTTAGAGAAAAAGCACAGAAAAAATTCACCAAAGAGAGTAGAATAATGCCCATCCTACAGACACAAGCTCAGCCTGAAATGAACTTTAGGCAGCTGTATAGGAACTGGGATATTTCAGTCATACAATGCAAAGAACAGGATCACAAGCTAACTTTCTTGGGAGTTAGACCTTCATATATCTTGTCTGTGCTTGATTAAAGCAGTGGGTTAAAGTACAAGAGCTTTCCTAGTATTTTCTTCTCTCTTTCTCTATTTGTTTTTTTTCTGGTTGGTTAAATCTATTTCTAAAACACTAAGATGGAAGGTTTAGATGCTGAAAACCAACTTTGCCATCAAGCAAGATCAGTCACAGGAGACTTAAACATGTGTGCAGTGTGCAATTTAACAGGATTATCAGAAAGTAATAGTTAAGGTTTTGTTCTACTGAATGTTCACCCATCCTTTGTCAAGTGTTTCTAATTACCAGGATTTTAATGGTAATGTTTAACAGCCCCAGAACTCCAGGGTCTTTTAATATCTGCCACAACAGAGTTTTCAATTATCATAATTCTGTCCTTAATTTCTGTCATTATAATTATGCTTCACTGCAGCAACATTCTCAAATCTGACTCATCAAAGCAAAATTTTTCATTGTTTCACTTGACTTGCAACTCAAACTGGGATTTAACCTCTCAAACAGTCATCCCACCCTACAGTTTCAGTGAATGGAAAACAAAATCAGTTTTATGTTTTCCCACATGCTACAGTTGCTGTGTCAGTGTAGGCAGCACACCATCTTTTTTTTGTCAAAACTAAGTCAAAGGTTGAGTATTTATGCAATTCTCATAATAATAACAGGAACGGTACAGGGTAGAAATCTCTAATATTTGCAACAGTCACTCACATCACAGCATGGTTGACCTTCAGAAAACCTAGCACATAACAAAAAAGCATTTGTAGTAGATAACAGCCATCTCTCGGATAATTCACCTACCTTAGAAGAGCAATCCATTCGATATGCTATTAATTACATTAAAAATACTGGGATACCAGTAAGGTGCAGGTCTTAATTTATTTAAATTGCTTATATGCAATTCATTTTCAACGCGCTTCAACGTTTGCACTTGAAAAATGTAATCAGCCTACAAAAAAAATTACCTGCTCTCAGTGTCAGATCCTGCAGCCTGCACGAGCTCTGCCTGACCTCAGTTTGATGGCAAAGCGGGATGGAGTCTATCTTCCACAAAAACTGGCTTTCAAGCCCACTGAAACAGGTCACTGCCACCAGTGGTGCGCCGCTGCACTGAGCCGCTCCCTACCTCACCCTGTGCTGATTGAAGTCAGCTTTATTGCTGATTTTGTGGGAACGGACCCCAGCTCTCCACCTCTATGTCAGGGTGCTTTCAAAGTGTCTTCTGCAGTGCTTCATCCAAGTCAAGAACTTGGTTTCACCGATTCAGATCAGGAAGAGTACAAAACAAATAGAGCTGTGGCAAGAAGATAATGATGAAGTGGAAGGTACTGTCTATTACTTCAAGTACTTCTGTTGTATTGCCACTCTTAAGTCTGTGTAGCAGACTCAGCATATAAGGTTTCTAAATTAAAACCAGAATATAAGAAACATTAAATCATAAGGCTTTGATAGAGACAAAATAACTGGCGATCTCACTGTCTTTAATAGAGAAAAATAATTGGCAATCTCATTATCCTCTTCTCTCATTTCCCTGTGGGATGCTGTGTGGTGCAAGGAGAGTGTGTGGTGTAAGGGATTCAGCCAGCCCGAGTAGCCAGCTGAGCCTTGGAGTGGCTGTGGAACTTTGGACCACTCACTTGACCTTCCTCTGCTTCATTCAGACGAGCTGGAAAATCAGAGGCAACGCAGAGCCAGAATGAAACCTGGACATTGCTTATAAGGGCATTTTCTGGAAAGGCACATTGCAAACTGTAATTTCATAGCAGCAGTTTTGTTCAGTGCTGTAATGCCTGGTACATGCAAGCAGCAGCTCTATATATGCACAGAGTGCAATATAAATTAATTAAATTTATAGATGCATACCTTTGGTTCTTGGCTGTGTGCTACGCACTAAACAGATCTTCTTGCAACTCCCTAATACCTACAGATAATAAAAGTGTAGTCCATACTCAATTGCTAATTAATCTAAGACCTACTCTTTACATTTTTATTAATTTTAATGCAGCTGGTTAGTGGGCAAAGGACATGATTTATAGAAAGGCTGCAGTTGGCTCATTGCAAAAGGCTTAAGCTTTCAGCTGTAACATAACAGGGGAGGAGGCTGGAAAACTCACTTTTTCTCTCTCGTCTGCATGCTTGCTCTCAGTAATCCAGTGCTGACTGCACAGTCTTTCCAGAAAGGGATGGAATCATTCCTGATCTCAGTCATTCCTGATCTTGGTGACCATCCTGATCATTTTTGTCATTTCCAATCTTGATGATCATCCTGCTTCAAGCAGGCTGGAGTAGATGACCTTCAGAGGTACCTCAAATGACATTTCCAAACTTGCTTGGTCCTGCCTGCTCAGGGGTATAAAATCATGTGAGGTACGGTGGCATCATCTCTGAGTATGGGCAACAGCTGGTCCGTAGGTGCCCTATTAAACTATTTAAGAGGTTGTCTTGGGGACCTGGAGGTCACCTCAGTTCAGACTTGCCTGGGAATTTTTCTAGGGGGGCAAGGCTGGATCTGGGTCTTACTCACCCCCTCTCTAATCACCTTTGATCCAAATCCTGCAACTGATGTGAATAGGAGATGGTGAAACATTTTTATAAAAAAGAAACAAAACCAAAACACTAAAATTGTGGATACTATAAAATATATTTTCAAGCTAAAATGATAATTGACTTCTTAATAAAATTTCCTCTCTCAGATAACTGTTTCTGAGCTTCTCAAAATGCAAGAGGAGAAGCTTGAAAGCAGTTGTGTTCTTCCTTTCTGGTAAGTGTCTTTCAGTTGTCATGAGTGCATCGGTAGGATAATATTGGCACTTCCTTTATCAGACCAAAATGATTTGATTTAAAGCTACTTCATTCATAACTATATAGATACATATTTTAAAAAATCAAGTACAGCAAATTAATATGTCAGAGTGGGAATAACTAAGATAATGTATGAAAATATCAATAACACCACACTTGTGTGTGTGACACCGAAGAAATAAGCAATTACAATGCATGGCTTAAATGCTACCACAGTAGTGGAACAGTAGTGCTCTTATATTATACTGCATTCTGCAAGGATGAGGATCTTTATTTCCTGATGGCATTTTGAGAGCCAGTCCCCATACCAGCTGGTGATCCTTAACTTAATCCTGTTAAAAACTGTCAAGATTAAAGTAAATTTATGTGCATGAAAGGGTAAGTAAATGCATGTGCTTGAACTTACTAGCTTGTTTTCAAGCAGTCCCAGTGTCAATGCTCATTGTCTCCATAAGGTTAAGAAAGATCTAAACTTGACTGCTGCCCATTTAAAATCTTCAGAAATTATTAGCTAGCTTAGATAAAGAGATGAGGAAAACTCATTTGCATCTAGCTGGTCTTTGGACCAGCTTTGTGCTGAAACTCTTGTAATGTAGAGGAATATATAATTAAAGTTTATCTTACTATGCTTTACAAAAAATTTACTGGAAATACTTTTATTCACACAATGTTACCTATTCCTCTTCAACTTGGATTTCTAGTGAAAACATGTTGAAATTCAGGGATGATCAAGAGAAGCTGCATAAAGTATTGGCCCAAGCTAAATTGAATTTATAAGTACGTTATATCTGCCCTGGATGCCTCACCAGCTCCTGCTGAGCATTGCAACACAATACTCTGGTTGTGGACCATCTGCCCAACATCTTCTGTATGATGGAAGCAAAAAAAATGCCATTCTTTTCTTAACCTCTACTTGAAGCAGAATCAGTGGCTCGTAAAAGCTGGAGCCCTGTGTGGGGAAAGTGTCTGAGCTTGCCCTCAGAGTCAGCTGTGTTGAGACACATTGCATTGCAGGAGGCCTTCACAGCTTGAATCTCATCTGGTGGAACTGAAGCAGGATACTTTACCTAAGCAGTAATCCAAGCCCCTAGAAGAGGCAGGCAGGCAAATCCTACCAGAGAATCCCAATTTGGCTGGGTGTGGAGAGTTGACTCTGGCTTGAGATACCTTTAGGAACACAAGTGCACGTTTCAGTCTCTGCAAGCACATATGGTATTGGTTGGCAATTAGGCATCCTCTGACAAGGTTATTTGTCTTCAGAGTCAACAAATAAATTATGATCAACCTTTGTCTAGGCAAAGAACAAATATATTAAAGTTCCTTATTTAAAATTATTTACTTCACATTCATAGAAATGTAATCACACCCTAATTTAATAAAATAATATTGAAAGACCCAACCAAATGTCGACAAGACATTTTCTCTGTCCTTTGGTTACAATAACTTACAGGCCAAGAATTAAAGTGCTGGAAAACATTCACCCTGTTCGCTTTTTTATTAGCATGGGATTGTTTTGCCTTTTGTTTCCTCAGTGTCTTGTCTAGTGTAGTCCCCACTGTTCCTGACTATGAGACTTCTGAAATAATTTATCAATAAAATAGACACTGCTGTTAAAATTTTCTCTTTGTTATATACTGGCATTTTTCAGGCATTTCACTCTTCTCTTATTAACAAGAAGTGAATAACTGTAAAGCTTAACCAATCTCGTCTTTGCAGAGTTTTTTATTAAATAAAATGAAAACAAAGATTTTTCTCAAGTCATAGTAAAATTAAGATTCGGCTTTGATCATGGTTCATAAAATGTATCTAGTTGCATTTACCATCTTTGAACTAATGTCCTGTCTAATATATCATATTTTTGTGTCCTTTTCCTCACATTTCTGTCATTGATAAGAAGTAACTACCCTGCAGTGCTGGCAATTGAATCTGTTATTCATAGGCATGCTTTCAAATGAAGCTGTAATAAACAAATATTTTCAAATGAGCTTTCTTTAATGAAACATTAAATGCATTTTTGCAAATTAAATCATGTACAAAGAAAATCATGATAAGGGCAAATATTTCAATAGTCACAGGCCAGCCAGTCCTGCCCTTGATTGACTGAGGGAAAGCTTTTCTGATTTGGTAAATATTAAGAGTAGAGTTTGAAAAACACTAATTAATGTGCGCAGCCCCTATTGACGCTCAGGAAGACATGACTTTCAAGGTCACAGCCATTTTTAATTATTTCATCCTTAGTCTTTAACAGGAGACTCACATCACCATGGTATTCAGGGGGAAAAATGCTGTGTCTTGTATTAAGAACTACTCTAATGACTGAAAAATCCAAATCCATTCTATTTAACTATTTAAAACCTTTCACTAGAAGAGATTTGTCTGACATTTGAGCAGAGGGATCTAAATATTCCTTGGATGCTGTTCCCTGCATAGTTGGGGAGAAAGAAAACTATGCAGCTCACTCTAATAATTAATGCAAAACAGCAAATCTTCCTCTGACTCCAAAACACTTTTGCCTGGGCACAAAATGAACTGTCATGGGAAAAAAACCCCCATAAATAAAATATGATTTAACTATACATAGCAAATAACATATATAATGCTTTAGTAGCAAGAACAGAGTGAATGACTGCTCGTAGAAGAGAAGTGCTGTTGTTATGATCAGAATCAGAGCAAAAATGAGTGTCCCAGGATGGATTCCTTATTGGATATAAAAAACACTACCTGTCCTTCCCCAGGGAACAGTAGATTGCTTGTTTGTTTTTAAGGGAAAAAGCCAAAAAGGCAATAAAGAGGAATCACACAATCTGCCAGCAGTGCACACAGTGAGAGCTGGGCATGTACATCACCAAATGCCTTTTAAGCTGACAACTGAAACTGATAAACACCACCAGACCATACCTCTGTCCTCCCACTGCTCATCCTGAGAAAAAAGGGAGGCCAGTTAGAAGAACACAGAGAATCCCGTACCTAAGCAGTGGAGAAGAAATATTTCTAATATAATTATCATAAGAAGAAAAATGAGCTTTGTGAGTAGTAGGAGGCATATTGTGTCTGGAGATACTGCAATTTCAATTCACCTGTATGATGGAGGCTTATAAAATCCTGAGGTGGAAACATCTGTAGAAAAAAAACTTCCCCATGTCTTGGTTTATAATCTGGACTACAGGTCTATTTTCCAGCTCTGCCACCATGACACGGGGTGACCCGCCCATCTCTCCTGCCTCTCTGTTTTCAGCTCTGAAAAATGGTTTAATAACACCTATCTCACAGAGAAGTTGTGAGCTTGCATTTTTCAGCCACATTGGGGACGGCAAGAAAGCACGCTGAGGTAATTGACTGATAGCTGCAAAGTGCTTTGAATGCAAATATCAAGTAAACTCGCTTTATTCACAATTTCTTATCTTTAATTTCCCATTTACAAACATGTGGCAAGTTTCTTAGTTGCAAAAGGCATTTTTTAAGGAAGTTTACAAGCAGAAGCATATCAGAAAGTCTGAACAGGGTGGATTTGTTTTGCTTCTTTGAGAGTGACTGTTTACAGCTTTTACCACTGAAGTTTCAGAAAATGCAAGGAAACAAATATAAATGCCCGTTCAGCTTTAAAAGCATTCGGAAGAATATTGCAAGATTGTCTTCTACCCACATTGAAGAACCCACGTTATTTTTGGTGATTTTTCTTCTCTCCATTTCTGTCTCAATCTGGTGCTTTTATTGGTTTTAGTTTTCTCACTGGTTTTTGGTTTCTTCTCCTCTAAGTGCACACATTTGCCATCTCTTACTTCCCCACTCCCTTTCAACGTATGAAATGCACTGTGGTTGTCTGGCACGATGAGTTTTGTATCACTCAAACTCAAAGTCTTGCAGGTCCTGTGACGTGCCACATATTTTAGAATTCCTCTTTCCCTGAAGTGCTGCTGCTGCACGGGGAGGGGAGACTGTGGGTGTGAAGTCTCCCAGGCGCCCCCAGAAAGAGGGAGAAAGCTGGGACCCAGCGAATGCATCGGCACCAACGGTGACTCCCACCCTGCAGAAATGTTCCCAGGGAACCTCTGCTCTTCCTCATGGATCTGCAGAGGTGGGTTCTTCCTTTTCTTCCTCCCTCTCCAAACTGCACACCCAAGTGAGCCGGCAGATCTGGCCTTTGGGGAGTGTAAATGCACTGAGGATGTGGTGTGAGCCCCACCAGCAGCAGGTGCAGCCAGCGCTGCCCTGAGGGGCCCTGAACATCACGATGACTTTCATTGCAATCTGTTTTCTGATCTGCTGAACGATTTTCAGCATGACCTGCCTGGTGCTTCTGAATGCTGGGAGCCATGGTTGTCACCAAAACAAATACAGGCACTGTTCTCCTTAGTCAAATACTGATCCACACGCTGTTTCTCCTGGACAGGCATCATGCAGCCACGATTATAGTTACACAACAAGACCAAGACATGTGGATCAAGTCCATTTCCTTTCTACAGGCTGTTGTGTTTTCTGAAGGGTGTAACATTCCCTTTGGATGAACCTTCAGGAGTTTAACCAGAAGGCCATTATGGCTTTAATAGGGTAAAAGACCATTTTAAATAACACACTCTGTTGTGACCCTGATTCAAACATGTAAGTGAAGACCAGTCAGCTGTAATAATATGCTTTGCCACACTGAAGCACACTCAGTCTTCATCAAAGCTCCTGTTTTACACTTTATTTCCAAGCTCCCAAAATCTGAAGTTCTATCAATAGGTGGCACAATTATTTAGCCTTTGATTTCAAATTGTGATGTTGCTTTTGCTAAATGGAAGTACTGTTGAGACAATTGTGTTCCTGCTCCAGTGGTCTCTGCAGTTGCTTGTTTCCATCAAATCCTTTCTCTGTGATGGAGCGATTGCAGTTTCTTCCAGCTCAGGACCGCTGTTACAGACAGAGACTGGTTAAAAGTAGTTTTGACATGCATGAAATTCTGACTCTTGTTTCCACCTGTCACTAATCATCTTATTTGGTCTTTGAAATGAAGGGTCATTGTGCAGTGTTGTTTCAGAAGGCTTCAAAGTCACTGATCAAGAAATATGAATCAATCACCGTGTGTAATTGGGTATGAACTGTCATCATCCCACAACTGGAAACGTGGCAACATCAGAAAGGAGGCACTTTTACTTAAATAGTCATCAGAGCAGGATCTTGTGTCTTGGAATGCAGCTTTTACTATCTGAGAATGTGGAAGATGATCTGACACAGCTGCTCAAAGCAGCAAGGAACAACCTTTGGGTGTATTGCACACACTCTCATGGTGCTGCAAGTATTCTCCATCATTAAAGCAATTTATGGTCAATTTAGTGTTTAGTGTTGAGTAGCCAGGTACTCCCCAAACCAAAATCCCTGCACAGCAGTACCCAGAGCTGTCAACCTGAGATTTTTCAGAGGGTTCTCAGTGAAGGCCCAGCTGTTTTCAGTCCCATCACGGTGTGTGGACAGATATTTGAGCCGAACAACTGCTGGGAGGAAGAGGTAGGAGTTTGAACTGGCTTCTTGAGCAGGAAGTCTTCCTGGGTTTCTGAGAAGTCCTGATGCAGTGTTATTTCTCTTATGCAGATTTTAATCCATAGTTTGACCTTCTAAAGCGCACACTAGAAGTTCAGGTGCTTGTCTCATACTTAGCTCCCTCTTATGTGCTCTATTCTACTGTGCTCTCTGCAGAGAATGAAGGAAACCAGTGAATAAACTCGTATTGTTCCCTCTCTTTATTCCCTTTCTTTATCCCTCTTTGCCTGTGAGATTTGCAGGGGAGCGATTGTATTTCTGAATTGCGCAGAAATGGTCTTTGGTAGCACTTTTAGATAGTACTACCAAAAAATTAAAGAGAGTAAAAATAGAAGAGAGATTGTTTCCAAAACACCCTCATTATACTTTATTGGCTCCCATCAGTCAATAGGACATGCACAGAGATGACATCAGAGACAGGAACATACATTTGCCTCCTGACCCAAGAGCACTTCTCAATATTTGATGTTGCGTTCGGCTGGCCCGTGTCTTTTTAAAAGTACCTTGAGCTCTTTTATAATGTGAATCCAGTCAATTAAGGGTAGAGACTGCTCCTTTTTCTGTATTTCTCATTACTTTTTTGGACAAAATATTTCCAAAAAAGCTATGGCAGTGCATGGCAGGCTTCATATAATAGAACTTTACAATGGATTTGCTGACAGGCTCTTAGTTAGAGCAGCACTAGCCAACAGAGCTATGATAAAGAGCTTTATCTGGGATTAAAGCTTCTGGAATTAGTCATTAATTGGATTAATGAACTGTAATTCATCATGCATGTCAATCCTACTTTAGTCTAGCTTCTTCTTCCACCCTCCTCGTAACATTCAACCAAGGAAGACCTCTGTTCTGGGAAAGTTCAAGAACAATGTTAAGACTTTCATGATTCATTTTAAATCCCTAATGTGATCAAAATTCTCTTTATTTCTTCCCTGAAAACCTCTGTAACTTTCCCTTATATAATACTTAGAATATTTCTTTAAAACCCCTCATTTCAGAGCTCAGGTCTGAAGTTGGGTTTTTTTTAGCTTTCATTGCTGTAGAAGTGTCTTCATTGTTTCATTTTTTAAATTATTATTATTATTTTTGAAAGTTAAAATACTGCAAGTACAGATTTTTGTTGTTGTTGTTGAAGTGCACTACATTCTATTAAAATATTTACTTAAGTAGAATCAGAAAGAGACAGAACTTAAAACTTACAGTAGGTTGTGGTTAAAAAAATCTTCTTTGGAAAATATGGGCTAGGGTTTATTTCCTCACGTATTTTTCCCTATGTGCTGATAAATGATCTAAAATATTAGCATGGGTTTTTTTAGCTCTTTGCCTCAGATAAGCTGTTTCATTTGCACCTTCAATGGACACTTCAGAGAATATACAGAATATACATTACACCCATGATGACACTCTGAAACAGTAACACTAGCTCCGCTCAGCTGTCAAAAGCTGAAAAACAGATTCTGCAGATATCACTCCTCCAGAGTTGTTAATAAATTGCCTTGGAATCTGCTTACAGAAGTATAAGTGCATGGTAGGAAGTCAGAATTTGAAATGAAAATGTTTCTGAGGGTTGGAAGTTACCTAAGCACACATCTTCCCATTTACTCTGTGTGTGTCGAAACCCCTTGGCCTGAAATTGGGAAGGGTGAGGAGATCTCTGCTTTCATACCTTGGTGGGGAGAAAGAAGTGTTTCATCTGCATATGCCGACCACTCTCAATTTTCAGCAGGCAGCAGCTCCTGAGGGAAAGGAGCTCTCTACTCCCATTTATTTGCAGAGTGGAAGTCAAACATGGTTACAGAAATGGTTTAATGTACATGTGCTTTCTGTGCAGAGCATTTGCAGTGAAACGGCAGGACTCACCCTACCTGAAAGAAGTCAGAATAGACTGAGGAGCGGAGTAAAAAGAGATTCTGCTATTTCATATCAAGGAGCCTTTTCTCTGCCTCTGCGTTGGTGGGAGGATGCTTAGATGGGAATGGTGAAAGCCGTCACTTCACTGAGGGGCAGTGCAAAGCCTTTGTGCAGGAGGGGAGAGTGGAGATGAGCCAATGCTGTGAGATCTCACCGACTCAACCTGTGAATGTGACTCAGTTCATCAGAGTTGGATGAGGGCACCTCAAGAGAGGGCTGGACCTGGCAAATGGACTGGAAAACCAGTCGAGGTGGTTGCACCCAAACTCTGACATTATAGTAGTCCCTGGCACCAAATCAGGGATGTAGCTCAGCTAGGGAAGAGGAAGAAGGGGGGAAGTGATATCCAAATGACATTTCACCATATTTACTAAGTCTAAGGGAATTGAGTTAATGAAATATCGACAATGTTTCTGTGAGTGAATGCATTACTTAAGATTAATAGAAGTATCTTTTGTAAGGAAAGGTAATATCCCTTATTAAACCAACTAATATAATTAGAAAACAGGTAGACTTTCAAGCCAGAGTGCCTTTGTCAGTCTGACAAGAAGAACAGACTTCAGCCTAATGTAGGTCAGACCCAAGAGCTCATAATTCAACCTAATTGTGTTAATCACTTTGTGGCAGAGTAGGGAGATGGCACGTCGGTGCAGGGAGGGCTGTTAACAGGGGACAAGGGACCATCACCTTAGTTTAGGTGAAATATGAAGGTGCTTAGCACTGTAGAGCAGGTGAGAGAAAGATTGAAATATACTGTAAAACCAGAGCTTTTACAGGTTAATATTAACCGGTCGCCTTCTGAGCTTTTAGTTCCTGGCTTGTCTTTTGAAGGTATTTCCCTGGGTCTTCTGTGAGGATCAGCTCTGAGAAATTAAAGATGGTGAACCTGCTTTCAGGAAATGCTCTTCCACTGCAAAAATAGGAATTGTGATTCACACGGCATCTCTGTCTTCCTAATAATACTGTTCGCTCTTACTCCTAAATGTTTCTCTTCTTTTGTACACAGATTCAGGATGGGATTTACACCACTGAAATTTAGCTGCCTTGTATGAGATAGCCATCATCCAATCTGTTAAGGAAAAAATACTCCTCCAGAGAAAAATTCACATCACTTCCCTTAAGGAGAGGCTGATATTGGATTAAGATAATGCATACTGAAAACATTGGTACTTCAATAGGTGTCATGTCATCTACAGCATCCTACAAAGAGACAATGACTCAAGGAAGCCCCAGGTGGCAATGGAAACCACCAGAGTTATCCAGCCTAAACTATTTCTGAA
>VWZF01001184.1:14711-27329 GCA_013396755.1 Sclerurus mexicanus
TCGTGTTGGGTACGTGGCTGGGGTTGGGTGCTCATGTTGGATACGTGGGAGGGGATGGGTGCTCGTGTTGGGTACATGGGTGGGGATGGGTGCTCATGCTGGGTGCGTGGCTGGGATGGGTGCGTGATTGGGATGGGTGCTCATGTTGGGTACGTGGCTGGGATGGGTGTTTGGGGGACTCATCACCCTGTGGGTGCTCATGTTGGGTGGGTGGCAGCAGACTCATCCCCCTGTAGGTGCTCGTGTTGGGTGGGTGGCTGGGGATGGGTGCTCGGGGTGGGAACGCGGGCGGAGCCGATCCATGATCCCGTCCCATCCCGCAGACGCCATCCCGGCCATGCTGCGCTGCGAGGACCGCCCGGTGCTCCAGGCCGTGTTCCTGAGCAACAACTGCTTCGAGCACATCATCCGCCTGCTGCAGAACAGCACGGTATGGGGTGGCCACCTGGGTGGCCCCCAGCTCTGTCCTCACCCTGCCTGGCTCCCAGGGACCCTGGCACAGGCTGGGATGGCCACTCAGATGTTCCACAGCCCCAGCTCCCTCCTCATCATTCGTGGCTCTGAGTGATCCTGGTACAGGGCGGCATGTCCTTGGTGACACCAGGGTTGCACACCTTCATCCCCATCCTTTCCTGGTTCTAAATGATGCTGGGAAAAGGTGGCATGTCCCACCTTTCTTGGTGACATCCTCATGCCCATCCTCTCCCTTTCTGGCTATAAACAATCCTGGGACAGGGTGACGTGTCCCCACTTGATGACACCATTTCCACTCTTCCCCTGCCTGGTCCTAAACAATCCTGGGACAGGGTGGCATGTTCTACCTTGGTGACACCAGGGTTGGGCACCTTCACCTCCATCCTCCTCCGTCCTGGCCCTAAACGCTCCCAGGACAATGTGTCTGCGCTGCAGCAGCTCCCACAGGGTGGGGCCCCTCTGAAGCCCCTTCCCCATGTCGCCACATCCCTGTGTCCCACGCCCCAACCGTGTCCCACAGCTCTACCTCAGCAGCTCACAGGAGGCGGATGAAGCCCGGGATGAGGTCCCCACAGAGAGCAGGGATGGACTCCAGCAGGTACGGGGCAGGGTGGCCCCATAGTGCCACCACAGGGTGTGGTGGCCGTGTCCCCTGCACCCCCAGCTCCGCAGACGCCCCCATTCCCGTGTCCCGCAGGTCGGTGCTGGCAGCTCCGATGCCATCGCGGTGCACGCCCTCGGGGTGCTCACGGCCATCATGAGCAACTCGCCCTCGGCCAAGGTGGGCAGCCAGCCGGAGGACACCCCCAAAGTACAGGGGTTTGGGTGTGGTTGCCTTCCCAGGTGGGCTGGGGTGGAAGTAGCAGGTGGTGGGGCTCGGGATGGGGTCCCATGTGTCCGTGTGCCTGCAGGAGGTGTTCAAGGAGCGCATCGGCTACACCCACCTCTACGAGGTGCTGAGGAGCCAAGGGCAGCCCACCCAGCGCCTGCTCCAGGAGCTCCTCAACATGGTGAGTGTTCCCACTTCTCCCTGCTTGGTGCTGGTGGTTTGTGGTGGATCTCCATGCCTCGCCACCCAGTCCTCTCCACCCAGCTGGGCTCCCATCAGCTTCATCCCAAAGGGCCATCCTTAGCTTGGAGTCATGCTCAGCTTTGGGGAGTTTTGAGCCCTTTTGGATGTGGAACTTGTTTTGGTGCTGCTGGACATGGGAGGGTCTCCAAGGTGCTTGGTGCACCAGGATCTCCAAAATACTTGATTTGTGGAGATCTCCAAGATCCTTGATGTATGGGGGTCTCCAAGATTTTGGTGAGCAGGAGTCTCCAAGTTCCATAATCCATGAGGTTCTCCAAGACCCCTGATGTATGGGGTCTCCAAATTCTATATGCACAAGGATATTCAGGATACTTGATGCATGGAGGTCTCCAAAACTATTAATGCACGAGGGTCTCTGACGTATTTGATGGACAGGGTTCTCCAGCTTGCTTGATGCACGAGATCTCCAAAACTCTTGCGATGCGCAGGGGTCTCCAAGGTTTTTGGTGCGTGGAATCTCCGAGGCATTTGATGCTTAAGGGTCTCCAAGATTCCTCATGAATGAGGGTCTTGATATACTGGATGAATGGGAGTCTCCAAGGCTTTTGGTGCACAGGGGTCTACGAGGCTTTTGGTGCACAGGAGTCTCCAAGTCTTTGGGGGCTCGTGCACTTTTGATGCACGAGGTCTCCGCAGCCAGCCCGGGGTGACCACGGGGATGATCCAACCCTCTCCACGGGGTCGGAGCTGCCCCAAGCACCTCTTGTGTTCCAACAGGCGGTGGAGGGCGACCACAGCTCCTTCCCGGTGCGTCCCATCTGCAACGAGCAGCCGCTGCTGCTGCTGCTGGCCTGGCTGCCGGTGCTGCAGTGCCGGGATCTCCAGGTCTTCCTGGCAGGGTGGCTGCGGCGGCTCTGCGAGGCCTCCCTGCCCAGCCGCCTCACGTGCGTCAAGGCCGGCATGGTGGGCTGCCTGCTGGCCGCGCTGGGCGCCGAGCCGGCGCTGCCCGCCGCCTGCTCCCAGACCCTGCTGGANGCATGGCCGGCATCATGGTGCCCACCATCCAGAAGTGGCCCGGCGGCGCCTTCGCCTTCCACGCCTGGGTGTGCCTCAGCGAGGAGGAGCCGGAGCCGCCGGCGAGGCCGAAGAGGAGGCAGCTCTACAGGTGCTGGTGGATGGAGGGGCCTGGAGGGGGCAAGGTGAGGACGAAGAGGGGCAGCAGCACCATCTCCACTGTGTCTCTCCTCCCGCAGCTTCTTCACGGCGGGCGGGACAGGCTTCGAGGCATTCTTCACCGCCGGCGGCGTGCTGGTGGTGGCCGTGTGCACCAAGAAGGACTACATGACCGTGGCGCTGCCGGAGTTTGCCTTCAACGACTCGGCTTGGGTGAGCATCTTCCCACCCCCGTGCCCATCAGGGGGTCAGTGAGGACCTGCCCTGACGCCCCTGGTCATCCCCCAGCACTGCGTGGACATTGTCCACGTCGCCGGCCGCCGGCCCTTCGGCCAGAACATCGTCAGTGTCTACACCGACGGACACCTGCGGAAGACGGCGCAGCTCCGCTTCCCCTCCCTCCACGAGGTGAAGGACTCCCCATTGCCCCACCAGACCCACCAGTGACACGATGGGGGGGCTGAGCAGGATCCCTTCTCCCTTCCAGTCCTTCACCTCCTGCTGCATCGGCTCGGCGGGTCACCGGACCACCACCACTGCCGCCACCAGCACCACCGGTCACCCGCCAGCATCCCACGGCCCGGAGCTGGCCTTCCCCACACACCCTGTGCTGGGACGCTCCCAGTCCGTCCCCGCCACCCTTGGCCCCCACGCTTGGACCCCCACGCAGCTGCCCACAGAGGGGGTGGTGGCCACCACGGCGGCCGGGAGCCAGGACATGGAGTGGGGCAGTCCCACCTCCCTGGAGGGTCACCTGGGCTCCGTGGCCATCTTCTGTGAGGCTCTGCAGCAAGCCCAGATCAAGGCTCTGTTCTGTGCAGGTACATCAGGGTGGGACATGGGGGATGTCCACAGAGGTGCTGGTGGCACCAGAGTCTCTTCCCTCCACCGTGTCCCAGCTCACCCCACTCCCCTTCCCCCAGGACCGAATGTCACATCACCATTTACACTGGAAGGTGACCTGGTGGAGCTCAGCAGCAAACTCCTGCTGTACTACACCCCCCAGGTGAGGAGAGACACCCGCCCTGGGGACAGCACAGTGCTGGCAGGCCCTCCACCCTGAGGGACATCTCCAGGAGCACGAGGGTGCTCCCATGGTGCTCTCTTCTAGGCCTGCAGGAACAACATCTGCCTGGACCTCTCTCCCAGCCACGGCTTGGACGGGAGGCTGACGGGGCACAAGGTGGTCAACTGGGACATCAAGGTACGGTGGGCACAGGATGACACCTTCAACCCATGGCGTGGAGGCACGTGGGTCCCTCCTGGGGTACAAGCCCAGGGCAGGACCCCACAGGGTGTTGGTGGCTCCTCTGGATCTTACAGGGACTCTGTTGAGTCCACCAAGGATCCGCATGACCCATGGGTCCCCTAAGGACCTGTCTGCCCCATCCAGGGCGGGCCCCATGGGTGGTGCAGGGGAACAGGTGACTTTTGGGAACTCCAAGTGGCCAAGCAGCCTCCTCCTCCAGCAAAGGCTCTCCCCTCCCTCCGTCAGGATGTGGTCAACTGCGTGGGGGGGATGGGTGTGCTCCTGCCCCTGCTCGAGCAAGTGGTGTCCAAGAAGGAGGAGCCTGAGGATGAGGAGGAGACCAATGACCTGGTGGGGCCAGAGCTGACATCCTCCAGGAACGCCCAGGGCCTGCTCATCCCGCTGGGAAAGTCCTCAGGTGAGGAGTTCAGGGGATATGGAGCAGGAGTTGTCCTGCTCAGGTGGTTGGAAGTAGCCACAGTGCCATGGAGGTGTTCCTGGTGTCTACCATGGACAGGAGAGGTCTTGCTTGAGGCACTAGCAGTTATGGGCTAATGGAGAAGCCACTTTTAAAACTGTTATGACCCAATTAGTCATAAACAAGCAGTTCTGGGAAGGTGAGGGTGGATCTGGCCACTTCCAGGTTACCTGTGGGTGGAGTCTCTGATGTCTTAGGGCAGGGCTGGGTCCATCCAGGAGCCTTTGGCATGGGTGGAATGGGCTTTCTCCTGACACCCAGCTGCTTGTTCCCAAGCTCAGAGCAACAGAGGTTTCCACCGCCATGAACGTGAGGAGAACAGGGTGCAAAGTTAGGAGAGCAGAGCTGGTGGTGGGACCTGCAGGAGGGTGTCCGGGTGTGCCCGGGGCTCACAGGTCCGTGCCTTGCAGAGAGCAGGCTGGAGAGGAACAGCGTGACCGCCTTCCTGCTGCTGCTGAAGAACTTCATCCGCAACCACCCCGTGAACCAGGAGAGCCTGGTGCAGTGCCACGGGCCCGCCATCATCGGGGCGCTGCTGCAGAAGGTGTGGGGGGCTCCCAGAGCTCCAGCCTGTGCTCCCCAGTGCCAGTCCCACAGTGTGCCAGGGCTACCAGCGTCCCCTCTGTCCCTTGGCAGGCGTCGGGCACTCTGCTGGACATGAGCACGTTGATGGCCTCGCAGATCCTCATGGAGCAGGTGGCCTCGGAGGGCAGTGGGCTCCTGCTGCACCTCCTCTACCAGCACCTCCTCTTCGACTTCCGCATCTGGAGCAACAGCGACTTCGCCGTGCGCTTAGGTGGGACCCGGGGGTGGGATGGAGGGCGCCTGGGGGTGGCCCCTGTCCGTGCCGCCCTCTGGGCTCCTCACAGCTTCTCCCTGCAGGTCACATCCAGTACCTGGCCAGCGTGGTGAAGGAGCACAAGCAGCGTGTCCGTAGGAAGTACGGGGTGCAGTACGTGCTCGACTCCATCCGCACCTACTACAGGTGAGCTGCCCCACGGAGCACTGCTGGGGTGGTAGGGTTGGTGGGCTTCACCCTTTGGAGCTCCAGCTTGAGGTAGACACCATTTCCTTGGGGGTAATATCCCTCCTTCTGCTGTGGGAACATTGTGGGTGCGGGATCTTCCACTCCATGTGGCCGTGTCCCATTCCCAAGCCTGTGCCCGGCTCCCAAATCCATCCCCAGCATCTCTTTAGCAGCCTCCAAGGGCGTGGTGGCTTCTGCAAGGAGTTGATGGCCTTTCCTTGTTTGATGCTTTGCTGCTTGTCCATGATCCTGGGGGTGCTCTCACCCTGCAGAGACACAAAAGTGTGGGGTGGACATTTCCCTTGGGCCAGAAGAACCCTGGATGTCCACATAGGGCTGCCCAGGCTTCGTGGTGGGATTTTGGATGCTGTTGGTGATGGCTGATGGGGGACAGACACATGTCCCCACGTGTGCCTGTCCATCAGCACCTCCAGGGAGAAGACCACAGCCACCGACGACATCAAGACGGTGCAGACGTCCCTCTTCAGCCTGGTGAAGGATTTCTTCTGCAGGAGCTTCTCCGGGGAGGAGATGCAGAGCCTGCTGAGCTACCTGGCTGGGGCTCAGGATGAGCAGCAGGTACATCCCTGAGCCACCATGGTCCCCAAACTCCTCAGAGGTTGGCTGGTACTCAGCAACAGGTGGGAGAAGCCACTGAGGTCCTGGTGGGACACCTGGAGGGCAGGGGGCAATGAGCCCTGTGTGCTGCAGGTCTGTGGGGCGCTGGAGGTCATCCACAGCCTGCTGAAGGGCTCACCTGCCCAGGAGCAGCTCTTCGCCTTCCTCTTCGAGCCGGGCCAGGTGGAGGTTCTCTTCTCACTGCTGGTGCAGAAGAAGTTCTCGGATGAAGTGCGGGAGAGGGTCTTCAAGGTAAGGCAGGTCCCCAGCACCGACCTCTTGCTGTCCCAAGTGAGGTGACACCTCCCACTGTCTCTCCAGATCCTCTACAAGATGCTGAAGTACGAGAAGGTCCCCGAGCGCAGCAAGAACCGCCTGAAGCTGAAGGACATCGGGTACCAGGGGCTTATCTCCTACCTCAGTGATGTCCCCAGCTCCATGCTGCTCTTCCGCTGCCTCTCTGAGCAGGTCCTTGGGGCAGGTACGGTGTGCCAACCAGGCCACCCATCCCAAAAATGTGCCATGGGATCATTGCTGGTGGGTTCTCACTGGTCTGGGGGCAGAGATCTTTGGTGGCTTTTGAGGACAACAGATGCCTTGTTTCTCTTTGTCCCCAGACCCTCCCAACTACAAGGACCTGGTGGCTGTGGTTTACCTGTCCCACCGGGCTGAGCTGACGGTCCGGCTTGATCTCTGCCGCAAGGTGAGGGGACAGGCTTGTCACCCCAGGGGCTGAGCTCCCTGGGCACCCAGCTGTGCCCAGTCGTGATGGTGACGTGGACGTAGATGTGCCAACATGGAAGTGGTGCAGCCCCAGCGCCCCATGATGGTGGTGGAGAATCTGGGGAGCTCAGGATTGATATCCTTCTCCTTGGATGAGTCAACCCATCAGGAGCTGCGGCAGCATCATCAGGTCTCCTTGCTTTTCCTTCTCCTGCAGCTCTTCCACCTGATCTACGCCCAGCAGGACCTGGTGAAGCAGCTGGCCAGGCTGGCCGGGTGGCAGGACACGCTCACCAAGCTCTACGTCAAGGAGTCCTACGAGTCCCGGCAGCACAGCCTGAGCACTGGCGGGGGCTGCCTGGAGCTGCTCCGCCTCGCCGAGCCCCCTGGCAAGGAGGGGACGAGCCCACCGCCGGCCGAGCTGCAGGAGCTGGACGTCTTCCTCCCACTGGGATACGAGGCCTCAGACCAGGAGCTCTCCGAGGGCTTCTCTGACCACTCCATCTCCCCAAGCGGCCGCACCAAGTCCTTCCACTCCTACAACTTCAAGTCCTTCGACTCCTCCGACCGCACCAGCCGCTCATCCTCCAATCCGGGGGACGGGCCCCCCTTCGACGGCCTCTACCACCCGCTCTCGCCCTTCTCCACCTCCCCTTTTGACCTGGGGCTCGATCTGGCCAGCACCAGCTCCATGGCCACGGCTGAGAGTGGTGCCCAGACCCCCGGCAGCGGCCCTGGCACCCCGTCCCCCCTGGAGAGCTTCAAACCATTCCCGGGAATGCGGGCACGCAAGAGCTCCAGCCTCTCCAACGTCCTGGACGAGAGCAGCTACCAGGATGTGCTGCCCAGCGACAACGTTTCCAACACCAGCAACCCCCAGGTGAGCTCCAGACTCTCGTACCCACCACCCTGGGGTCCTCTGGGCACCAACCTCTCAGTCTGTATGGACAGACTGGAAAAGAGAGACTGGAAAGCAGAGCCGGGAGAGGGCCCTGGGGGTCCTGGTAGGTGGCCAGTTGGCCAGGAGTCAGCAGAGCCCTGGAGCCAGGAGAGACATCTCACCGGGGGGCATCAGGGCAGGGAGGGGATTGTCCCGCTCTGCTCTGCCCTGGCGTGGCCTCACCTGCAATAGTGGGGCAGGTTGGGGGGACACAATGGAAGGAAGGGATTGAGCCATTGGAGAGTGTCCAAAGGAGGGTCACGGGGATGGGGAAGAGGAGTGAGGACACTGAGAGGGCTTGGGGTGTCCAGCTGGAGAAGAGGAGACTGAGGGGAGACCTCGTGGCAGGGACAGCTCCCTGGGGAGGGACAGAGGAGGGGCAGGCTCTGATCTCTGCTCTGTGGGACCAGGAGCAGCACCCAGGGAAGGGCTGGAGCTGTGTCAGGGCAGGGTCAGGTGGGAGCTCAGGGAAAGGTCCTTCCCCCAGAGGGTGGTGGGCACTGCCCAGGCTCCCCAGGGCAGTGGGCACGGCCCCGAGGCTGCCAGAGCTCCAGGAGGGTTTGGATGATGCTCTGGGGCACAGGGGGTGACTCTTGGGGGTGGTCCTGTGCAGGGCCAAGGGTTGGACTGGATGGTTCTTGAGGGTCCCTTCCAACTCGGCCTGTTCCGTGGTTCTCCCTCTCCGCCGGCAGCAAACGCCCGAGGAGGAACTGTGCAACCTGCTGACCAACATCATCTTCTCGGTGACGTGGCGCGGGGTGGAGGGCTGGGACGACGCCTCGTGGCGGGAGCGCGGCCAGGTCTTCTCCGTGCTCACCAAGCTGGGCTCGGCCTGCGAGCTGGTGCGGCCGCCCGATGACATCAAGCGCAGGTGAGCGAGTCCTGCCCGGCCTGGGGACATCCCGGGGGACAAGGCCACCCCACGGAGCGCGTGCTCTCCGCAGCCTCCTGGAGATGATGCTGGAGTCGGCGCTGACCGACCTGAAGGAGTCGGGGCCGGGGGCCCTGCCCGGCCTCACCCGCAACGCCCTCAAGCTGCTTCGGCTGCTCCAGGACTTCCTCTTCTCCGAGGGGCACAACAACCAGGCCCTGTGGAGCGAGAAGGTGGGTGGGAACGGGCGGCCGTTCCTGGGCCCAAAGCCCAGTTCTGGGCCTGGCTGCTAATGCCTAATCCCTGATGTTAGACCTGAGCCTAAACCCAGCCCTACCTGCAGTACTTGGGATATAACCTGGGCCTTAACGCTAACCTTAGGGTGTAACCTTAGCCCTAATCCTGACCCTAGTGCTACTGCTCATCCCTGATCCCTGATGTTAGACCTGAGCCTAAACCCAGGCTTATCTATGGCACTTGGTCCTAACCTTAGGAAATAACCTCAGCCTTAATCATAAAGTATAAATCAAATCCTAATCCTAACCTTAGAAATAACCTCGACCTTAATCCTAAATTTATGTCAAACCCTCACTCTAACCCCAGGAAATAGACTGAGCCTTAATCCTAAACTGTAAATCAACTGTAAATCCTAAACCTTAACCCTACATCCCTGTCTTAAACCCCAACCCTTAATCCTAATCTTAACCCTAAACCTGCACCCTTACTATAAACCGGAGACCTAACCTTAACTCTCACCCTGTAATATAACTGTTCCTCCTAAATCCTGATCCTAAACCTCACCCCTACATTGGTGCCTTCAATCTCAATGCTAACCCCAATCCTCTACCCGAGCCCTAATCCCAGTCCTAATCCTTACCCCTGACACTAAACCCTGAGCCCCAACCTCGTGCCAAACCCAGACTGGTTTGTCACGAGTGTTACGGGTTGGGTTCTACCCTAATCCGAAACCCCACCCACGACCCGATCCCAAAGCCGAGGGGTGTTGGATGATGGGATCAGACCTGGAGGCTGGAGAGGGGTGGGATTCCTGCCCAAGAGGGGTCTCACCGTGCCCCCTCAGATCTACGAGGGGGTGAACAGCCTGCTGGACAAACTGGGCGTGTGGTTCCACCTGGCCGACGGCACCTCCGACCTCAAGGAGATGGCCCAGACGGGTCTGCGTATCCTCGTTGGGTACATCCTGCTGCAGGACCCCCAGGTGGGCCACCCTTCCCAGGGCTTGTGCTGGGATCCCAGCCCTTGGAATGGCCCCATCCCATGTCCTGTGTCCCCCCAGCTGGGCTCGTGGTGGGATCCCAGCCCTTGGAATGGCCCTATCCCATGTCTGTGTCCCCCCAGCTGTTCCCATGGTGGGATCCCAACCCTCATGGTGGCCCTCTCCCATGTCCCTCAGCTGGGTTCATGGTGGGATCCCAGCCCTTGGAATGGCCCCATCCTATGTCCCCCCAACTGGGCTCCCCATGGGATCCCAACCCTTGGGGTGTCCCCCTCCCATGTCCATGTCCCCCCAGCTGCACTCACTGGCGTACGTGAAGCTCCACAGCGTCCTGCAGACGTCCTCAGTTCCCAAGAAGGACGAGGCCTGTTACCTCCTGGGAAAGCTGGAGACACCACTGCGGCGTGCGCTGGAGACCAAGTCAGAGACGTTCTCCTGGCTGGTGCCCATCATCCGCACGCTCATGGATCAGTGCTATGAGACCCTGCAGCTGCAGCTCTTCCTGCCCTCGCTGCCCCCCACCAACGGCAGCCCCACCTTCTACGAGGACTTCCAGCTCTTCTGCACCACCCCGGAGTGGAGGGGCTTCATCGAGAAGCACGTGGGTGTCATCGCTGGGGGAACACCTGGGTGATGGACAGTGGGTGTGAAGCCCTAGAAACGCTTCTTTTCTCGCCCTGGTTGTCTCAGGTGCAGCCCACCATGGCCCAGTTTGAGATGGACACCTTCGCCAGGAGCCACGACCACATGTCCAATTTCTGGAACGCCTGTTACGATGCCATGATGAGCAGTTCCCAGCGGCGGGAGCAGGAGAAGGCGGCCAGCCGGAAGATGTTCCAGGTACCACCTGCTCCCACCCCTGGGATGTAACCGTGGGAGTGTGCTCCTCGTCCTGGGGATGTGCTGCTCACCCCAAGGGTGTCAACCAGGGAATGGGCTCCTCACCCTGGGAGTGTGCTCCTCATCCTGGGGATATTCTCCTCACCTCAAGGAAGTCATCCAGAGGATGTGCTCCTTTTCCTGGGGACATGCTGCTCACCTTTAGATTGTCACTCTCATGACCTGTTCCCCGTCCTGGGGACATACTCCTCACCTCAAGGATGTCATCCAGGGGATGTGCTCCTTATCCTGGGGACATTTTTCTAGGGATGTGTCACATTATCCCAGGGATGTGTCATCACCCCTTGGGGCATCATCCCAGGGATGTGCTGCTCACCCCAAGCACATCATCCTGGGGTTGCTCTCCTTGCCCTGGGGATGTCCTGTGTAAACGTGCTCCTCACCTCGGGAGCGTCCCCAAGCCCCAGCCCTGCTGTCACTTCACTCTGGCGCTCCCTCGGCAGGAGCTGGTGCTGGAGCCGGTGGCAAAGCGCTCCAAGGCAGAGAACGCGCGGCACGCCAACGTTCTCAAGCAGGCCAACAACCACCACAGCACGGTGCTGAAGCAGTGGAGGTCCCTGTGCCGCCTCCTCACCTCACCCCGCTCCGCTTGGGCTGACCGGTGAGGCCCTGCCTGGTCCCCAGGGAGGGGTGGCACGGCTGGGTGTCCCTGGGGTGCCTCACCCCCTGTGCCCCCCAGGAACCCCCCCGAGGTTCGCTGGAAGCTGTCGAGCGCCGAGACCTACTCCAGGATGAGGCTGAAGCTGGTGCCCAACCTCAACTTTGACCAGCACCTGGAGGCCAGCGCCCTACGGGACAACCTGGGTGAGGCCGGTGGCACTGGGGCACCCAGGAGTCGCCCCGTGCCAGGGGACATGGGGTTGAGCTGGTTGAATTTGGGGGCCCTTCGCAGGACTTGTCCCCCAGCTCTGGATGGGCTGGGGAGACCTGCTGACCCCCTCCTCCTTTCAGGATCCGACCACCTCCAAACCCCTGCTGAGTCTCTCCCACTCGCCATGGCCAAGGAGGCCAAGGTGAGCGAGCTGGAGGATGACCAGCTGGCCGAGGAGGACCTCCCCGTGCTGGACACCCAGTGAGTGTCCCCCTGCCCTGCCTTGCCATGGCACCGGCTCATCCGGCCTGTGGGTATCACCAAGGTTCCCTCACCCCTCGGTGCCCCCCAGGGCAGAGCCCAAGGAGCAGAGCCAGCGGGAGAAGCTGGTGGTGTCGGAGGACTGCGAGCTCATCACCACGGTGGCCGTGGTGCCCGGGCGCCTGGAGGTGACAACGCAGCACATCTATTTCTACGACGGCAGCAGCGAGAAGGAGGAGACGGAAGGAGGTAACTGCGTGTGACCCCTGAGGATGAGGACCCCCCACCTGACGCATCTCCCCCAGGGCCCATCACCCATGCGTGCTTTGGGGTGGACTTCTCCCCCAGCCCCATCCCTTCCCACCTATGTCCCCCAGAACCCATAACCCACAGGTGCTTTGGGGTGGGATTCTCCCCCAGCCCCATCCCTGCCTTGGGAATGGGGCTCTGGGTGGGTGGTGATGCCGATCCTGGCAGGGATTGGCTACGACTTCAAGCGCCCCCTGTCCCACCTGCGCGAGGTCCACCTGCGCCGCTACAACCTGCGCCGCTCCGCCCTCGAGTTCTTCTTCATCGACCAGGCCAACTACTTCCTCAACTTCAAAAAGAAGGTGGAACACCCTTACCCCACCCCCAGGCTCCTCCCAGTCCCACGGCACTGCCCAAGCTCCGGTCCCTCCATGTCCTCCCCGTCCCCTCCAGGTGAGGAACAAGGTGTACTCCTGCATTCTTGGCCTGCGACCCCCCAACCAGATCTACTTTGGCAGCCGATCGCCCCAGGAGCTGCTGAAAGCCTCGGGGCTCACTCAGGTACTGCCCCAGC